>JAYMTF010002263.1:0-18932 GCA_036897485.1 Pelargonium nanum | reverse complement strand
TTTGTTTTTGTAAGCATTTCTAACAAGCTATTACTGTAATTTTTTTTAAAAAAAATGAAATAAAAACTATACTTCTTAGGACATAAGTACAATTTTTTTATACTTTTCTTTTCGAAATACAATTTTCTTATACTTAATTCTACTTTTTCATCATTATAAAACTGAAAACAAAAAAAAATGTTATTTTTGTAGATACGAAGTTTCGTCTCTAAACAAGACCTAAGTATTTGGCAATGAAATTTAATTAAATGTAAATCAATATTAAACGTCAGCGTTTGTAGTCCAACGGTTAGGATAATTGCCTTCCAAGCAATAGACCCGGGTTCGACTCCCGGCAAACGCAATTTTTTATATTTCCATCTCCCCCCACAAATCTCGAGAATTTTAAATTTTGCCCCAAATGTTTTATTCATTTTCACCTACAATTTCTTGAGAATTTTCATTTTCTCCCCGAATCTTATATTTATTTATTTTAACGAACATAAAACTATCGAGGAACTGAGAAGAGAAAGAGACGATTCAGTGATTGTTTCGTTTTCGACGATTCTGTTTGTGAAAATCAGAGGTTAATCAGTTAATGGCGCTCGAATCAGTATCAGCTTCACTGGAAGAAGGAGAAGAGCTTCAGCGACAGCTCATAGAAGACCAGAATGCACCATCGCACAACCCTTCTGCTCCTCCCGATGAGGTCATATTCAACTACTTCGATTATTTTCAAAATTTTCAGTTAAAATCGAAAATAATGTGTGCATACATATGTCAATTTGAATTAGTTGCTGGAGAGCTCTTGGATTTTATGAAATTTTTGCTGATATTTGCAAATTTGTGTATTGTTGTTGAGTTAGTTCCTTGAATATTTGAACATTTTTTCTGTAGAAATGCCAGAGAGTAGTTTTTATTTTGACTTAATTTAATGATTGTTGAATCAATGTGTACATACGTATGTTAATTTGAATTAGTTGCTGGAGAGTTCTTGGATTTTACGAAAAATTTGCTGATATTCGCAAATTTGTGTATAGTTGTTGAGTTAGTTCCTTGAATATTTGAACTTTTTTTTTCTGTAGAAATGTCAGAGAATTGTTTTTATTTTTACTAAAGTTAATGATTGTTGATGGATATTTGGTAAATTTTGAGAGTATTTGCTAATTATGTGATTTTGTTGTTGAATTATTGTATTAGATGTATATAAAAATGTGTGTTCATGGAGGAAACTCATTGGATTTATTTATTTTATCTTATTTTTTAAACTTTAATATGCAGTTATTTGATATCTCCACTACTGTTGATCCAAGTTATATAATCTCACTGATAAGAAAACTGTTGCCAATGGGCGAGAGGAGCAATTGTGATGTTAACGATAATCGGGGACAAAATAATGATTGTTCGGAAAAAAGTGAGGTATGTGAAGTTGGAGTTCATAAAACTGATGGCAAAGACATGGACGTAGACATTGTTGAAGATTCTGATGAATTTTCTCGTAAAGGACCTGAAGAGAATGTTGAATCGGTGAGAGAAGAGGCTTGGGAAGAGTATGGTTGCATTTTGTGGGATCTTGCCGCAAGTAAGGATCATGCAGAACTCATGGTACTCAATTTTGCCTTTCTATTTTTAATTTCTCCTGTTGACTCTTATTGCTTATTTTGATTGCTTTTTTGGATTGCTTGTTGAGTCATTTGACATAGCATATTTTCGTTATAGAGGTAGGTATCTTGCTGTGTATTGATTACTGTTATAGATTGATTGGACATCAACGTATCAATGCAGGTGGAAAACCTCATACTTGAAGTGTTGTTAGCAAACCTAATGGTTTCTCAATCTGTTCGTGTTACGGTATGTTAAGTTTCAAGTTTGGAAATTATTTTGTATGACAGACCAAAGTTCATTCCATGAAGAATGGATGAACTGGTTAGGTACTACGTGATCTTTAAAGACTTGGATACGTGTAGACGTAACATTTTTCATTTACTTTTTATTTTCTCTAGGAGATTATTCTTGGAATTATCGGCAACCTTGCCTGCCACGAAGGACCCATGAAGCATATAGTCTCTAAAGATGGATTGGTTGATCTAGTTGTGGAGCAGTTGTTTTTAGATGACACCCAAGGCCTATGTGAAGCTTTCCGGTGACATATATAGCTATTTGTTCTTTGTTATTGTAGCTTATGAATAATTGCATGGTTTTATTATTGGTTGTTAGCATGCATGTGTGCTTCTTACTATTAGTGTTCTGATGCAGGTTGCTAACTTCAGGTCTTCAAGGTAGTGAATTCAAAATTTGGGCAAAGGCTTTGAGTGCTGAAAATGTTCTATGTCGTATTTTATGGGTGGCTGAAAATACCTTAAACCCACAACTTATCGAAAAGGTACATATATCTGTGTTATGTTAATGAACAATATAGTAAAACTTTGCCTTTTCTTCTATGTGGACAAATATCAAATGTTACTATTGCTGCCACAGCAGTTATCTAAATGCGGCTATGTTTTTGCTTGTTCTTAACAGTGTGTTGGGTTATTATTGGCCATTTTAGAAAGTGAAGAGGGAGTATTGAGTTCTCTTCTTCCACCTTTGATGAAACTGGGCTTACCAACCCTATTGATAAATCTCTTAAGTACTGAGATGGTTAAATTAACAAATGACAGATTACATGAAAGGTATAACTTCACACTATTTATTAGCAGACAATTTTTTTTTCTACTAGAATTTATTGTTTAGGGAAGCAGTTCCTTCATGGCATCTAGCATTTTGTTTCTGTATTTATGGTGTTTTGCTAAAATCTTCTAGGGAAAAAGGATATGATGAGTCTCTTTTGCTGTATTCTAGAGGTGGTTTCGTCTTTTTCCAAATATCAATAATTCAGCTAGTCATCTGGCAATGTATATTGTATGCTAACGTCATAAACAACATGCATTTGTTGCTCGAGCATTTCAAATTTATTTAACTGTTAAATAGAACATGGAACAGTCATATGCAAAATGCCTTCTACATACCAAATGTTTTGACATGCTTGAAGTCTTGATTACATTTCCATTTAGTTTTTTCTTCCGATACTAGTGATGAGTTTCTTGGATAGCTGGTAGTAGTTATTGTATCTTTATTTATCCCTTACACAGCAAGTACATGATGAGTTTCAGGTACTCCGTTCTTGATGCAATTCTTCGCACAATCGAAGCTCTTTCTGTGATAGATGGCCACTCTATTGAAATCTGTTCGAACAAGGAACTCTTTCAACTAGTCTGTGATCTGGTCAAACTCTCTGATAAAGCCGAGGTAAACCGCTCCTTGAAAATAATTGTGTATTTTATGAAATTTTGACTAATGTTGGTTTATTTAACTGTTTCAAGTTAATATTTTCCAAACCGGTATTCTTACGAGTGTTTAAGTCATCACTCACCATCAATTCTTTAAATTACATGATTTTTTATTCTTTCGGCATTACAATTTTAGCTTATTGATGTTTTTCTTTGATAATATTTTCTGATTAAAATTTCCGCACCAACATATTACTTTTGAGATTTATGATTTAGATCCATTTTCTGATACATATTTTGGGTTAACAAACAAATTTTGTGATTTATTTCAAAGAACTCATGGAATATGTAGCTACATCATCTATTAATGCTACATTACGTTTTGATGCTTTAAATATTCTGTTGAGTTATTCATGTATCACTGGAAATAGACGATGATATACTAGTTCTAAAGACTTGGTAACCTTTCTTCTGCAGGTTGCAAACTCTTGTGTTACCGCAGCAGTTTTGATTGCAAATATTTTGTCTGATGCTGCTACTTTCGCTTCAGATATATCACAGGGTAAATTGTTTAAAAGTTTCGTACCGTTAAAATATATTGAATTACGATCAACTTTACAATTTGGATTGTTTAAACTTCCATCCGGAGTTAGGAGTGACATTTTGGATCCATTCAGATTTGCCTTTCCTGCAGGGTCTTTTTGACATATTTCCTCTTGCTTCGGACGATCTAGAAGCACGAAATGCTCTCTGGAGCATAATTGCAAGGTTACTTGTCCGAGTTCGGGAAGAGGAAATGAGTCCGTCAAGTTTGCATCATTACGTGTCAGTTCTTGTTACCAAATCGGATCTCATAGAAGATGTTCTTATTGACCATCAACTAGATGACTCCCGTGGAGAACATGAGAGCTCCACCAACCCCGAAAAAGAGTCGAGTGCTAGAATTACAGCTGTATCCTGCTCCGTCAATTGATCGGACTAACCAGTAATCGTGCTTTAAATTTAGTCGTACAATTTATCGCTACATATGATTCGTGTTCGTTTTCCTTTAACTATGCAACAGCTTAGAAGAATAGCCTCTATTTTAAAACAGTGGACTGCTTCGAAGATTGCCACCGATGAGAAACATTCGATAGGGGAGCGTTATGTCGACGATCGAGATATTGAAAGATTGTTGGATTGCTGTCGTAAACACACCGAGTAAGCTCCTCCATCTCCTTATTAGGGTTTATTTGTAGCAATATTACAAACTCTCTTGCTTGCCTAGTATCGAAGTACTCGAGAACATTTCATTGTACTTGCCATAAGACTTGGAAACTTTTCCAATTTTGTCCTCAACTATGTTATTTTGTTTCGAAATGATCAAATCTGTCACAATACCGTCAAATTAGACTGGCGCGTCTGTTTTTTCTAGAAACTTTTGTTGACGTGAAGGTCAGAGTCAGAAACAGAATTGACATTACCCTCCACAACTTGAAGTTCGTTGTTTAACGATGCGGGTACAGTTTGAATTGGCGGATTGACCTATTATCGGTTTTTTCTGAACACCTCTCAATCCAAAATATGCGTCGATTTCATATTTTATGCGTGAAATCTGTGAGTTTTTTCCGACTCGACAAGACTAAAAAAAATAATCAGATCTATTTTGTGATTTGAGTCTAAATTGTTAATGACCATGGCCTAGCCTTAGTAGTCCATGAAACGGGTCTCTCTCATTATGGGCCTTAGGCCCAATATCAACGAGCCCAAGACCAAGCCCAGCTATCTCATTAACTTACCATACCACTACGCCGCCAACTTGCAACCATAGCTCCATATTTTTTAATTAAATATAAATGGTACTACAAAACTATTTATTTATTTAATATCCATTATTGCCAGCTATTTTAACTGAAAATTGAAGTCACTTGATTTCAGGAGCAACCTCGTGGAGTGGCAGGTCATGTAATTCATGTGGTACCATAATTCATGATCATTATTGGAAGTACTATGCGTTTACTAGTCTTAAAAATTAATGTATTCATGGTCATTTCTTGTCTGGTTATAAAAAAAAATGGTCATTTCTTGGAAAAATTAATATTGAAGACAATACCATATTTAAAAATGGTCATTCTTTTTTTTTTTCTTCGGTTTATACCATGGGGTTCCTGAGCGGGCCCGAACACTCGCGGTTGGCACTTCTTAGCCATTTTACCACACTCAGACTAATCCCTACTCGCCCAACTGTCAGCGCACTAAGCGGTATGGGACTGGCTCCGGAAGTTTTTTCTATTCACAAGAGCTGTGATTTGAACTCCCAACCACTTGCTTAAGAGACGTAGTGTTGAACCAACTACGTCAACCCACTAAGTTAAAAATGGTCATTCGTTATATAATAAAATTAAGTACTATCACCTCTTAATAAGTTTAGAAATATTTTTAATTTCAACAAATATATTAATTATTTGAAATTTAAATGACATCACGAAAATTCACAAGTGTTTAACTTTTTCACGTTTGTTCTATCCTACATGTGTGACACTAACTTAAATATCAAATGTATACAACAAACTTATATTATTAATAATTTGAATATTAATCATAAAATTTTCAAGTGAATTACAAGTCTACAACTATTTTTGTTTCGAAATGGAAGAAAAATCAAACAAAAATTTCACTTCCGAACACTTGTTAAATGAAACAAAAAGCACATACAAAGAGGAAGAAAAGAAAACGAAAGTACACTCACAATTACCAAAGAAGTGAAACTAATGAACAAAAGAAAAAACACACAATATTAATGAGAAACAAGACAAAAGCACACCATTCAATCTCAAATACTCATGCATGTTTCTTTTAGTTCTGTTCTTTATCATACGTAAAATTTAGAACAACGACAACAAAAGAAGAAAAACATGCGCAAAATCTACGATTATTAACATTACAAGTTTATCACACCTAAAGTTGATAAATTGAATATTAACATTCGAACACATAATCTCAACATTTATGCGTAATCAGGTTGTATAAAATATATTCGATCAACTTTTAAGTAATGTTTAAAAAAATTCGCATAAATGCACATATTTTCCCAATAAAACTCGAAAAACCAACCATAATTGTAGTCTCATTGTAATAATTTATTTTATCAGTGTAATAATTTATTTTATAATTACAAAACACATTTTTCATATTGAAATAAAGGAGGGATAAAAACGCGGCTTTAATAATTGGTGGCAAACAGCGTTTTCAGCCAACGTGGCCTCACCAGAACCGTTGGATCCCGAAAATGACATCATTTACGTTGATTTGATTTCAATTTTTTCATCGGCTATAACTGGCAGTGATCTTGAATCCACCACGCGAGTCACACAAGCCATGACAACTCCACCGCACGCGCTTGGGAGAGCGTGGCAAGAACACTAGATTTTTGTTGACTTGTCGGTGCTCTTGGGTTCGGTTACAGTACCAAGGCAACTAGTAGACTTTAGTACAGTCTAGCTGTGATATTCAACTAGTAATAAATAAATTGCAAAAGCACTTGGCACCATAGCTAGATGTGCCAAATTTAGGGTCGAGTCGGGTTCGGATTTTAGGCACCAAACACAACGTGTTTCGTGAATTATTCAGACCGATGGTTTTGGGGTTGGAGTAAGATCCGGTGAAAATTGAGTCGGGTGTCTGCAGATTCATATCCAAATTGTCGGCTCTCTACAATTTAGAGTCAAATATGCAGACACTTAAAATTTTACTGATTTACATAACATATAATTTTGATTCACGTGGTGACACAAATATTCATAATTGAGCTCGGCGAAGAATGAGGTGGATACGTGGTGATCGCATGTCACATTATCACACAGACAAATCACTAGCGAGTCACGAGTCAACTCACAAATTAGATGTCCGGAACTCACTAATCTCGAGCCATACAATTGTAGAAGGCCTCACTTTGCCGAAGTAGAAGTTGCGCTTCTGAAAAGACTCACTAAAACACTGTGCCCTCGAATAGCCTCTTGGAAGTGGAGGCTACACTCCCGAAATGGTCAACGAAGAGTGTGTCTATTCATGTGTTTGATTCAAACACTAACCATTCAACATATATGATATCCCAATCTTTTTATAAGTTTTTCATATTACACATTATTTATAAGACGTATTATGGACTTATACATTGCAGATTGTCTAACTCATCAATAAAATAACTCATATGTTACATCTCATTTATTAATACAACAGTTTGTACGAGTATTTGCGTAAAATATTTGTGACATATAACATGTAATAATTATTACTTCTATTATTTAAAAATTTGCTTGTAAATAAAAATGGAAATAAAATAGTCAAAATTGGTAAAACCAGAAAGGTTGCGGTAGACAATAGGCAACTTCTGACAATGGACAAGAAGATTCGGTTGGGATTGGAGCGTACAAAAAGAGCGCGTGGGGATTGCAAAACAGCGTAATTTCTCTTTCAGAAGAAAATATGACCCACGTGAGCTTCAAAGATAGACAGCTCATTGTACAAAGCGAAGCGACTCACATGACTCCCTGACGTAATACTATACCGCCCATTTCTGTACTCGCACACCCTACTCGCTCCCATCAGCTAAATTAGGCATGCTGGATCGCACAACAATAGAGTCAGCCTTGGGACTGTTCTATTATTGGAAGATAAAATAAAAATATGCTGTATTTAGTATTTACTAAATTACTACTATGTCCTTGTCATTAAATTTTATGTTAACTTCTAGAATTGGTAAAAAGATACTTATGATTTTAGAAGCTATCGAAAATTTGTCTAGGGCCTCTGGTTTGTTTTTTTGAGTCTGTTCTACAAGGGCACTTCAAGTGGTTTTTCACATCATGGTTCATTGGCTTTCGCCATCATTGATTTTCTGCTTTTCTTAGTTCGTATTAGTTGGTTAGTTTCATTTCTGTTTCTTATGTTTTGTAAGTCTTTTTGGCATCTTATGGCTTAATGAGAAGTACTAGCATTTACCTTTAAAAAAAATTCAAATGATAGTTTCAATAAAATAAAAATAATGGAACTCATAATATGTTTCAATTATTGAGTGATTTGAGTTGAATTTTTTTTTTTTTTAATTTTCAAAACTGAAATGGTACCCTTAATATGAGTATCATTTAGGTCTCTTTATTGTCAGATGTAATTTTTTTTTTCTTTTGTAGTATTCTTTTGTTATCATTTAATTCACTCCATTCTCAACCCACAACAATACCGATACTTACGTAACACTCGAGTCAGTATCTATGGGTTGCTCATTAGTCATTACAAACCAGTGAAGCCACTCTTTGTACAAGTCCCTTGTCTCCATCCAATAAGAAGCCTCCCACATGTAAAATACACACAACGAGGCTACATGCCACTATTTGCCTCCAATAAACATTTGTTGTATTTAGTATTTACTATATTACTAGTATGTCCTTGTCATTAAATTTTATGCTAACTTCTAAAATTGGTAGAAAGATGTTTATGATTTTGGAAGCAAGCAAAAATTCAAATGATGGTTTAATAAAATAAAAATATAATACTCTTCTATCTCAAACTAATATATTTACTATATAGTATTCTTACGGTAATTTGTCTAACGTAGGGTCGACGATTATTTCTTAAAAAATTGATTTTATTCTCAAAGTTCAATTATTATAAGAAACCATTGATTGTTGTAAAAAAAATTGAAAGTAAATTGTTGTGATTTATTACAACCTTAAAATAGTAGATAATGTGGGACAAAGCTGAAAAAATTATTTCAAAATTATACACAACTATATATATATATATGTTACTTGCTAGTTGCTACCATGTTAAAAAATAAAGAGAAAAAAATGTTGAGATCCTAAACTTTGTGTTGAAGGTAAGTCATTTTTAAATGTTTATCAACCTCGAAATGTTAATGCTTCTTGAGGATCTATTTGTAGTATCAATGCATTAATGAGTGAAACCAAACCACCCATAATCAATTAGTGACCTAGTGTGAATAAATTACTTACTTCCAAGAAGTAGTTGACTTAATATTCAAAAAGCCTTTAAAATTGGAAAAATCCAATTACAATTTGATGACCACCACGGTGGACCTATTTCAACCACATTAATTATGCAGCCGAAAGTATTTTAGGGTAGTATTCTATATGTGTAATACTGTCGACAAATAGGCTCGAACTCGAGATTTCATAAGGAATCCAAAGTGGTATTAACCACTTGACCCAACATGTCTTGGTTCTTATATTTTATTATATAAATATAGAGTTGTATTAACTACGAGACCTTTAGAGTTTTTTTTTTTAATAAAGATCTTGAGAGCATGTTCATATTCAATAAGAGATATTTTGAGCACATGACCTTAAGTGGAAAATTCAAACATCGAGTCATTCTTGCAAGAGTTTGAGCGTGAAGAAGTTGTCATGTTTCTTTTTTTATGATAAGCAAGTGTAACAACCGAAAGTCAAACCTGTAAAGAAACAAGCACCTTAAACCAATTTTTCCAATAATGGTTGTTCAAATATCTTATCTGGTTGGTCTGACACCAAATTTGGTGTAGACCAACTTCTAGGAGGGAAACAGTGCTACCCTTATTTCTGGTTGAGTTGACAAACTTAATTTGGGATTGAAATTTTAGTATTTCGCTAAATAATGTAACTTAAATATAACTCGATTATTAAACAAGTTGAGTTACAATGACACAAATATGATGTAGCAATGAGTGAGTTGATATGATACGACACGCTTAAACACGTTTACATACTTGAATTTCAATTCACACAAACATATAATTTGATCAATAAATTTTCGCATATGGGCTCAATTTTGTCATTGATGTTTTTTAACATAGATAACAAACTTAGTGACCAAATTATGGATTTTACAAAAAAATTTTGTCAACTACAGTTCTAATTTGTACTATTGCTGCTGGCAAAATAATTAGAAGCGACAAAAATCAGCTGATTCCAATCTCACAATAGCACATCACCGCCAGAACACGTGGCACCCACATTCGCGAGTACGCAGTGTGTCTACTCGCCCGAGAGTATAGCATAAACCATAAATCTGTGGGGCCCACACTCGCAACCTCGCAGACCCATCTTCCCACCGTTAAATAAATACCACTCCCCAAAAATCTCCCTCTCATCCATTTCTCTACTCGAAGCTCTCCTTCTCGCTCGCTACACCCCCTGCGCACGTTAGCCTCAGCCACCGCGCACGATACCAAGCAGTTACTGAATCAACCAATCCTCTGAGCAAAATGGCCGCGGCGGCGAGAGTAGATCTCGACGGCAAGCCGATAAAGCCGATGACAATTTGCATGATCGGCGCCGGAGGCTTCATCGGATCTCACCTCTGCGACAAGATCCTGACGGAGACGCCGCACAAGGTCCTGGCTCTCGATGTGTACAATGACAAGATCAAGCACCTCCTGGAGCCGGCCACGAACCAGTGGGCCGATCGCATCCAGTTCCACCGCCTCAACATCAAGAACGACTCGCGCCTCGAAGGCCTCATCAAGATGTCAGATCTGGTACCGTCTCTGTCTCTCTCATTGTCTAGATTTCTGTTTTGCTACTCTTTTGTGTTTTCGCGTGATGTGTTTGTTAAATTTGGCGCTGAATTCCGGTGGTTTTTGCCTTGCAGACGATAAATCTTGCGGCGATTTGCACTCCGGCGGACTACAACACGCGCCCGCTGGACACGATTTACAGCAACTTCATCGATGCGCTCCCAGTGGTAAGCATTTCGTTAGTGTTGCCGTTGTTTCTGAAAGCAATTGTCGTGGTTTGGTCTATTGATGCTATAGATTTGGATAATGATGGAATTGATTGAGGTGCATGCGTGTTGTTTTTGACGTGTTTTTAGGTGAAGTACTGTTCGGAAAACAACAAGCGTTTGATTCACTTCTCTACTTGTGAAGTCTATGGAAAGACTATTGGAAGCTTTCTTCCTAAAGATTCACCTCTCCGTCAGGTGAGCTTTCGTTTTCTATGCATTAAATTGTCTTAGGATCTGCATTTCCATTGTAGATCTGTACCTTTCTCTGATATTCTATCAAATTTTGATGCTATATTATTGCATTTTAAAGTTATAATTGACTATTTCAGCGTCCATATACTGAAATATAATATGTCGGTGGAGATATTATTTTTTGTTTGGTCCCAGTAAGGTCAAAAAAGTTAGAATTTAATTTGTTTTCTGTGGAAATCTTCAGTGCCGGTTGTGATCTGAGGCAGTTGTGTTCAATTGTGGGAGTGATCACAGATCCCCTATATGTTATTAGCTTATCTTTAAAATGATCCACTCAATTGATGCTGTTATTTGAATTGAAGTCAAGAAGTATATGAATTAGAGATCTAGATTAATCATTCTGTTGGATCAGATAGCAAGTTGACTTGTAGGATCATTATGTACTCGAGCCTTTGATGTCAAATGTCAGCTTGATTTACTGAGATTGGGCAGTAATTTGATCTTGAACCCATCGATGTTCACTTGAATATTGTCAATAAATTTGATGTGGTAAAACATTGAGCTAACTATCCCTACAGTGGATTGAAAATCTGGGGTACCCAATGAAGTTACCAATTGGATTGCCCTAAATGAACAGGGACCCATGAAAGCAGGTTTCTGATCCTAAACTCGGACGTTTGATAGGCTTTACTGAGGTGAGTCTGAGTTAGTTGTAAGCTGTGCATGGCTTTCAGGTTTCTGTTGAATCTGGTAGAGATTCATCACTGCTTGCCACTATACATGACCTTGAAGTTTCTCTAATAGAATGTGAAGTTTTAGATCCTAATCGTCATCTTCATTCTAAGTTATTTAGGTGGAATATTAGGATGAGTCAACAATGCATATACTTCCCAAGCTCTAGCTGTTAGGACAGGATGGTGTCGACCATACAAAATATGAAGTAGATTTCAATCCTAACTAATGAATTTAGCCGTATGGTTAGGAATGACTAGAAGGTTGGATCTAGTACTACTTGGTCGATAAAGATGAAACAAAAATAGCCTTCTTTTAATGACGCTTCAATGTCTCACTCATTCTTGTGGTTACGAGATTTTGATATTTTTATTGCTTATGTTTTTATTTTCCTTCCTCTTAGTTGCTATAATTCTTGTTCTTGGAAGTTTCATGAGTTGTTCTATGTGCTATATTCTGATAGGATCCTGCTTACTATATTCTAAAAGAAGATACATCCCCCTGCATCTTTGGTTCTATTGAGAAGCAGAGGTGGTCTTATGCCTGTGCAAAGCAATTGATCGAGAGGCTGATTTATGGTGAGCAATCTTGTCAATATTACGGTTGTGATTAAGTTAATATTGACATATTGTGTTAACTTCTTTTCTCATCAATTACTTGGCTCACAGCTGAGGGCGCTGAGAATGGTCTAGAATTCACCATTGTGAGACCATTCAACTGGATTGGACCCAGAATGGATTTTATCCCCGGTATTGATGGTCCAACTGAGGGTGTACCAAGGGTTTTGGCATGCTTCAGCAATGTGAGTTGGCATTTATATTCAATGTATGTATTATTGTTTCACATCCTTTTCTTTTCCCATGGCATTAATTTTTTACTTTGTTTGGCCTTTCAGGGTCTCCTACGCGGTGAACCTCTCAAGCTCGTGGATGGTGGCGAATCCCAAAGAACCTTTGTTTATATAAAGGATGCTATTGACGCTGTTATGCTGATGATTGTGCGTTTCAATTATGATCACACATTTTGTTCTGTTTTTGTAATTTATGTCAAGAAAGACGTGTTTTGAGAATTGTGTTATATTTTCAGGAAAATCCCGCCAGAGCCAATGGTCATATTTTCAATGTCGGCAATCCAAACAATGAAGTTACAGTTAGGCAGCTTGCTGAGATGATGACTAAGGTGAGAACTGAGAACTTAGTATTTCACACCATCCTCTTTCAGAATCCTGTATTCCTGTGTATAGTTGAATTAGCGTTTACGTTTTGTTAATTAGTAATATTTGTTGCAATCTACAGGTTTACGCTAAGGTAAGTGGAGAACCCACTTTGGAGAATCCCACAATTGATGTAAGCTCTAAGGAATTTTATGGGGAAGGATACGACGACAGTGATAAGAGAATTCCAGACATGACCATCATCAACAAACAGCTTGGTACATATTTTATGCCCCTTTTCCATAGATGCTTTCCTCTCATATCATAAAGTTGGCAATTTGTGTCGGTTTTCTAGTTTCGGGCTGAAAAGTACCGACCCAAAAGAGGTATGGGTTCGGTTCGGTTTTTGGGTATCACATGTTAAATGTGTGGGTTCGTGCGGGTTTGCCCATTTTACGCGGTCCGAACCCAGGAAAATGTGGGTCGGGATTTCAGTGCGTGAGGGTTTGGATCCAAATTGCTCATCGTTCTGACCACTTTTTGGGGCTTTGTGTCTGTAATTACAGGTTGGAACCCGAAGACTTCACTGTGGGATCTGCTCGAATCAACCCTCACTTATCAGCACAGAACCTATGCAGAGGCAATAAAGAAGGCCATGGCCAAACCCTCGACCAGCTAAAAAACGCGGTCTCTCTGCCCGGTTGTCGCGTAGCAGGTGTCCCAATTCATTCGAACAAAGTCTTAAATATATGTTAAATGGTTGATTCTCTCGTATGCGCTACATTTTTTTATTGTCTTTCCGGTCTCTGTAGTTGTTGAGTATAGCTCGTAGTAACGCTTAGAACTTGTGTTTTGGACAATCGATCTGGAAGACATTTAGATTCTACGTCGGGAATCATAACGGGGATAAAAATTTGGTGTAATTTGGTTACTAGAGCTTGGGCTACAACTTGATGGGGGCATTATACAAGTAAAGCTGTTTTTCTGTTCCTTTCTTGCCATCCCTTTTTTATTTATTTATTTGATCTTTTGAAGGCTGTGTTGTATTATTTAATTTAACCCTCTCACTGAGTTACTGTTTTTAAGTTAATAATTACTGGTTTCAGTGAATGATGCATACGCTTGTGGCTTCTGTTTTCAATGTTTTTGCTTTTCTTGAATGATGTTGCATGTTGATTGGAAGCACAGGTTGTTTTCTAGACCATTTTCTTAGTTATTATGATAGCCATGGAATCCTAGTGAAACCCTTTGGAGGCTGACAATTCGAGTTGCGGGTTGAGTTTCTTGTGGTTTGGATGGAAAGTTTTTTTTTAGCTAAGAGCGAGCAATGCTCACAAATTAGTACCTATCAACTTTTAGGTCAAGCTAGGGTGGCAAACTCATTAAACCGACACGTTTTGCATTAAAAGCCCAAAACATGTACCTCTTGCATATCATGTTCGGGTTAAGCCTTTAGTGCTTGACCTGAAATTCAAATTGCCGGCTCCAACTAACCCGCCTTTAGTGCTTGACCTGAAATTCAAATTGCCGGCTCCAACTAAATCCTTTCAAGTCGGGCCCAAAAACCCAATTTGACTCTTACTTGAAACTCGAATAGTGTTCCTAGTTATTTTTTCACTTAGCTATCAGAGCAATAAGGAAGAAAGCAAAAAAGAAAAAGAAGGAAGAAAGGTTGTAAGGAGTGAGAATGGAGTTTCCAAACAAGCTCGCTATATACTTTTGTTTGAATTATCATATCACAATTGTTATTTTAGAATCTGAAATTTAAACAGAGTGATAAAAGAAAAAAATTAATCTGCACCGACACAACTCGATTAAAATCCTGTCACAATCAAGACCGCTAGTGGGTTGGGCCCGGACTTTCTTTGACTACCCCGAACCTCAAATTGCTGGTTTATACTCCCAAGTTGGACCTAAGAATACAAATAAATAAAATTCAAGGGTAGTGGCACAGTTGACTATACATGTTGCGTGAGTGGGAAGAACGTTTGCGTTTAATTTCCGCTTAATACACCCCTGAGAAGAGTGACTTATCCTAGAATGAGAATTAATTTGGATGTGATAAAACGCAAATTTGCGGGCCCGCTCAGAAACTTCATGGTTTAGACTGAAAAAGACTACAAATAACAGACTCTTCGATGAAAAAAAGAGAAAATAAAAACGAACTCCAAAAGACGAAAAACCCCTAAATCACAAGACTTGAAATCAAAATTCGAACTTGACGTGGACGGTACGCACAAACCCTAAAAGGTTATATGTTATTTCTGCAATTACAAATCCGTATCGCCTCTTTCCCAGTTCAATTCAAGATGGCGCTCACGAGACACGGAGCCAGAGTCGCTGCTTTTTCCTGCAACGCCACTCGATTCCGATTCCAAGCTACTCTCTTTCTTCACTCCCAACCCAATTCCTCTACAATCCCCCAAAACCCAGATACGAAATCAACAATTTCCCAAAACCCAGATACGAAATCGCCGATCCACCTTCTCTCCGATTTCTATCTGATGCTCAGATCCGAACCCAGACCTCCAATTTGGGAATTTAACAAAGTCCTGACCACTCTCAGCAAATTGGGACACCACTCCAAGGTGCTTTCTCTGTACAGAGAAATGGGTATGAATTCTGTTCCTCTTCCTCTTGATTTGTTTACTTTCAACGTTGTTATTAACTCTTGCTGTCGCTTGGGCAATGGTGGTGTTGGTGTCTGTTACGGTTTCTCTCTGTTGGGAGCTATTGTTAAAAATGGGTTTCAACCCAACACAGTGACCTTTAATAATCTGATTAAGGGCCTTTTTGTGGTGGGTAGATATGCTGATGCTGTAGAGCTGTTTCGCGTGTCGGGTCAAATGTGTCGACCCGATAGGTTTACTTATGCAATTGTGATTGACGGGTTGTGCAAGATGGGAAATGTGGCTATGGCTGTTGGGATGTTGAAGGTGATGAAATGGAGGGGATTGAATCCGAATATTGTGATTTATAATACTATTATGGATGGTGTTGGAAAGAGCGGGAGAGGTGACGTGGCGTTCGGGTAGGGGAGATGGTTAAGAAAGGTGTCGTGCCGAATCTTGTTACGTATAGCAATGTGTTGAAGGGTTTATTTGATCAGGGCGAGGCCAATGCTGCCCTCAAACTGTTTCACAAGCTACCGGAAATTTTGGAAGGTGTTCGACCTGATCAGTTTCCTTACTCGATTGTAGTTGATGGTTTGTGTAAGACGGGAAATGTGGGTATGGCTTTTGACGTCTTCAAAGATATGAAGAGACGAAGGTTTAACCCAAACACAACTGTTTATACTGTACTCATCGATGGGCTTTGCAAGCGTGGAAATGTTGATGAATCTTTCCGTTTATTAGATGAAATGGTTAAAAAAGGGGTTTTGCCCGATGTTGTAACGTGTAACACATTGATGAACGGGCTTTATCAGAAGGGACTGACGGAGGCAGCTAAGGAATTGTTGTTGAAGATGGAAAATATTAGATGTAGGCCTGATGTATTTACTTATACCACAATGATAAAAGGACTATGCAAGGCTGGTAAGCTTCAAGATGCATGGGAACTTTTCAATTGCCTTCCTACCAAAGGTATTCGTCCCGACGTTTATATGTATAACATAATGATAAATGGGTTTTGTCAAGAGGGCATTTTAGAGGAAGCCGAGGAGTTGTTGTTGAAGATGGCAGAGAATGGATGTAAACCGGATGTTATTACATATAGCACCATGATAAATGGTCTTTGCATGGTGGGTAGGCTTCAAGATGGATGGGAACTTTTCAATTGCCTTCCTACCAAAGGTATTTATCCCAATGTTATTACATATAACATAATGATAAATGGGTTTTGCCGAGAGGGCTTTTTAGAGGAAGCCGAGAAGTTGTTGCTGAGGATGGAAGAAGGGAACGGATGCAAACCCGATGAGGTGACTTACAATACCATGATATGTGGATATTTAAAATGGGAGCAGAGAACCAAGGCAATGGAACTTGTAGTGAAGATGGTGGATAGGAAATTCTCTCCGCTCACTTCTTCAATATCCGCAGTGGCGAGTTTGCTAGGAGCAAAAAAATCAGAAAATGAAATTAATTAATCCATACAAACCAGATGGTGACTTTTTAAAGATTCAAGAGAAATTGAGCTGTGTGCATTTTCAGTACTCGGCAAAGGTGTGTAGATCTCTTGTGCTCTATGAACCAAAATTTTAGTTTTTATGTGAAATGTTGATTGATTGTGTTGTGAATTTGCTGAGGTGCAACTACTTGTTAGGAGAAGTTTCTTGTGTCTGATATTTGTATCCTTAGCAAATTTGTCACGTCAACAATAAAAAAACGACCTTGTTTACCCCCAATAAACCTTCAGTTTCAATGTTCTCGATCAATAATGATTAGAATTTTTGGGTGCTGAGTGCTGCACTCAAATAACTATTTTTTTTTACTATTATCTCAAATCTAAGACACATATATTGATTGGAGTTTGATTTTATACTTGGTTACATAATTGTAGTGAATATTAATAAATATGCGATTCCCAAGATAATGAGAGTCGGTGTGAAATGATTTTGCAGGCGAAGGCGAGCGCAAGAAAATTTACCGTGAATTTTCATTTGGGCTAAATGGGTTTAGATCTCCTGGGCTGATTGGAATTTAATAGACGGCCTTCAACTGGAGTTTTTGTTTGTTTTGGTGATTTGGTCCTTTGACGGGTATTTTTTGTGATTTCCCTCCCTGTGATCGGTAGCAAACTGACATGTCAACAAGACGCACCACCTCAGTATGCTATGTCAGCAAGATACGCCACCTCAACAAATTTTCGACGTCTACTACTCAAAACGACATTGTTTTCCCCCACAAAACCTACCGATTGGAGCTCCAAATTCTCAGCTTTCTTCGTCTCCAATTTCATCTTCACAGGTTGGAGCTCGATAAGTAAGTAACGCATTCTTGCTAGGTTTATTTTTGTCAAACTATACAAACCGATGGGTTGGTTACAGTTAAGCGCAAGCTTTCTGTTTGGAAGCCTATATTTTTTCTCAATTAGGCTTTCGATGTGTCAGTTGATTACTTCGAGCTGCAATAATGTTTCGAGAGGACATTTATTTTTATGTATCCATATTGGAAATTGTTTGAGCTTATTTTTCCCCAGTTCGAAATTAATCGAATCGAATTTGTTAGAATTTTTGTGTTTAGTATCCATGCATTGTAAGTGATGGTTACTTGCATTGTTTTGTAGTGATGTTGGGGTCAGTCATGACTGATTGTAGCTATTGCATTTCCTTTCCTTTAGAGCTAGCAATTCTGATTTCGGGTCCGACCGAGTATTCCATATTCGGGTTCAAAATATGTAATCCTAACCTGATTTGCGAGTACACCTGGCAATGCGGGCTGTGGGTCCAAACGGGTCGGTAAAAAAAACACGTATTTTTATCAAACAACTTTTCGTTATTTCTAACTTTGCGGAAAAGGTGGGACCTAATACAAATTGCAAATTACGAACTCCAATTATTTAATCAGGTTAACCGTCTTGTGTTGTGTTAACCTACTCAATTCAACCCATTTAATAATTTGGTAAATTTTTCTCATAATGAAAATCAGGACATTATTTTGGAAATGAGCGGGTTTGGCATCGGTCCAAGACATGACCGAACATAATCGGTCCTAAAATCTGATCGGACCGACTGTGAATGAGTGGACTTAAGTCGTGCCAAATGTAAATATTAATTTTAAATAAACAATATAAAACTTTATAACTGAAGCGAATGTTTTAACAATAATGAAGTATATCCCTAGGCGGCGGCTAGGGCTATCGTATCGTAGAGGTCGTGTCTCTCGCATGAGAGTAATACCATTAGG
>JAYMTF010002262.1:0-18934 GCA_036897485.1 Pelargonium nanum | reverse complement strand
ATATATATATATATATATATACTTGAGCAAATATATGGGTTCTTTGAAAAGCAACCTACTCAGAGTGCTGGAAGCTAAATTATAGAGGTTTTCATTGATAAATTTGATGCATATTATATTGCTCAATAGGGTGATTATAGAAATCACAATAATGCCATAATGCAGCTTCAGAGCACTGACCTCATGTCTAAAGCAACAGATACTTTGTTGAGTCCAAAAGCCTCCCTATTTTTGATGTTTTGGAATCTGCTCTGAGAGGGTTGTGCAGTTGAAATATTTTTGCAGTCCATCGTTTTCTCCCACTTCACCTACCAAATGAGTTTAAAATGAACTGAATAAAACTCTGTTAAATGTTAACTAAGTTACCTTAAAACGTGGGACATCAGATACAGAACTCACATCATCGTCATATCCAACCTTTGATGACTCTGGAGTGTCGAATGCTTTCTTTGAATATCTGCATTTCTGTACCTCATCAGTTGCGATCTTCAACTGCTGATCTAACGCAGCATGAGAGCTCGATGGACTACATGGCTCGGCATTTGTGACATGATCTTGTACATCGTTCTCGTTCTTTGGAAACATGACTCTCAGAATATCCTTCCTCTGCTGAATATTCTTTACTCTCACAACAATGGCATCGGCACACAAGGATTTCTGACAGTGCTCTTCCGGCTCTTGACAGACTACCACGAGAGGGTTCCCGATCTTCACTGAGGCTTCAGCAAGAATATGTACGAAACTATTTTTACGTTTCTTTCTTCTTTTTAGCATATCATAAAACGCCTCTGGAAGCTTCGAGTTAATATGAGTAACACCAAGCACGCTAAAGAGCATATCAAAATACATCCCCGTGTTTGCGCATACTAAGCACATCAGAATAACGAATCTCAACACGAGTAGCTGATAGGATTCATCTGACTGGATATGAGATCTGTTAAACCATTCCATGACACCACATTTGCTGATCAAAAGCTTGTGAACTGATCGGGCCACAAAATCAAGGAAGCCACCTGAAGATCCTGCCATATTATCACATGTTGAGCTATTGGATGAGCAGGTGGCCAAGTCCTCATGCATAAGCCATTCAATAGTAGATGACTTTGTGGCATAAAAACAGCTCTGAGAATACAATACCAAAACTAATTGGCGCTCAAGAATGTATAAGAAGCTATCAGGCGATATACTGTCGAAACCTTTCCTCCATTTCGCATCATAAGTGCCTTTCAGAGCTTCATGTAACAAAGAAGCCATCCAAAGAGCATACTCTCTGTCCTCCGCCAAACAATGTCGTCTAAGTTCATTGACAACAGCTTTCCATGGCGGATTTGCATGAAATCTTTCCCCAATGCTTTGATACAGCGCGATAGATAGTCTTTGATGCCCAAACAGAATCACCAATACCCTGCCGATCTCTTCATACGTCAACTCACTCTCCGAGTCAATGATGTTATGTATAATTTCGCCAAGCACATCATTGGAAACCCCAGTTCCTCGTAAGGCAATCATATTTTCCGTTATTGATTCAGTCCAATGTGGAGAAAACACATTCTCGAAGAAACCTTCGCTAGACAATTTAACATAATCTTGCATAATTTCAATCTCCGCATAATGCCTATATGATTCGGAACCAGTGAAAAACTTGGCAACTTCAAAGATACGAACATCAGTCATACTTTGAGAAAACAAAGATAACGAATTCTCGATAGAGAACACTCGAAGAGCACTCAAGGTCTCCAACACTTTCGCACCAACGGATAGTAGTTCCGAGTACCAAAACTTCATGCCAATTGTGGAAAATAGTTGAGCATCCATGCTAGTAAACTTTCCATCACAACTTGTGACCCAATCAGCTTCAGGGTTGAGCAAGTGGTAAATTTCTTTAACATCAAGCTGCTTCCGGACACCCAAGTAGTTCAAACAGAACTCCTCACAATTTGTATATCCCTTCACATTTTGAGTTTCAAGACGTTTGAGATATGAAACTACAGTTAAAATATTTTCCCTCCAGCAGTTCCAGAAGTAGACTAGGGTTTCGACAGAGAGCCTATCCTGGTAAATTATAGCTACGGATTCTTCAACCATGTCAGTTACTAATTTATCTTCCCACTCATACTGTGAGATGTCCGAATCAAAATGAGAATCTAGAACTTTTCGGGCAGACAACACTTCACCAGTGAGATTATTATTTTCCCGGGAAGCTTTAAAACATTGCTTGATTTCAGACAAGGTACTATCGTCGTCCGCAAACAAGTTAGCCTCGATACAAACATTCTCGTAAAAGATATTCGAGCAATTCTTCGCAAGAGACTTGGCTTTGAATAGAAGCTCCTTCTTTTGTGTAAAGGGCTTCAAAGGCCAGCCTTTGCTCCCTTTTGTCCATAGAGAGTTGGCCAATGCATAGAAGATAATTAGTCTTGCTGCTTCTTTGTACTGCCCAGCCTTCTTTAGTAGATCAACCTCAAGAAAAATGTCTCCTTTTTGCCTTGCAATGGTGGCAGCTTCCATATAGTTTCCAGATTCTTCTTCCAATAACAAAAGCTCATCATAGCAATCTAAGCTTTTCAAGAAACGGCGTCTGAGATCCATGGACCGAAGAGCTTTAACGAAACTCATCATTTTTCCCATATCTTGAAGCTTGTAATAGTGAAGAGCACATTTCTCCAAGAAAACATGTTCAACCTCATCTATTTCTTGTGTGTTAACCATGCAGATACTAAGACTTCCATTTTGTTTGCAGAACTCAATGAAGTCTAAACTCAACTCGACGATCTTTTGCATTGAATCGTCACTAGATGATTCAACAGACTTCAACCCTGCAAGAAACTTTATAACTTCACAGAGATGAATGGCAGTCATACTTTGGCATAATACAGAGAGAGAATTCTTAACGGAGAATTCGTAGAAGGCTTTCAGATTGTCCAATACCCTCGTACCAACAGAACGAACTTCTGAAAGCCAATAACTCCGAGCAGCGGAGATAAACTGGAAATTATCCATGGTAAGTTCCCCACTGTTCTTATCATCAACCTTTCTCGCCCATTCAAGATCTGAACTGAGCAGAAGATAAACCCATTTCTTATTACTTAACTGCTTCCGTACACCCAAGTAACTTAAGCAGAACTCCCCATAGCTGACATAGTCATTGGCATCTTCGGTTTCAAGACAACAAAGATACTCCAATACATTATCAATATTGCCCTTCCAAAGATTCCAGAAATAAACTAGTGATTCAATAGACAAACGGTTTTGGAAAGAAATCCTTTCAAAATCCGTTGTAAGACCATCTAGCAGCTCATCTTCCCTTCCCGTATCCATTGTAAGACCTCTTAGCAGTTCATCTTTGCGCTCATATTTTGAGATATTTGATCGAAGATGAACATCCAAAATTCTCCACACAGACAATATTATGCCTCTGCTATTTCTTTGTTTCTTTGAAGCACTGTGTATCTGCTTCAGCTCAAACAAGCTAGCAGCTTGATTTGACAAGATGCTAGCCTCTGTACATACGGCCTCATAGAAGATATCGGAAACATTCTTGGCACATAACTTTGCTTTTGCTAAAAGCTTCTCCTTGTGCCTAAACGGCTTCCATGGCCAGCCTTTCCTTCCAGATCCCCAGAGAGAGTTGGCAAAACAATAGAAGAGAAGAAGCATTGCTGCCTCTCTGTAATGTCCAGCCTTCTCTAGCAAATCAGCCTCCATGAGAATATCCCCTTTCACCTTAGCAATAGAGACGGCCTCCATGAAATTTCCAGATTCTACTTCCAACACTAATAGATCATCAAAGCAATCTAAACTTTTCATGAAACAGCGTTTGGAATCCATGGAATGGAAAGCTCTAACGAACTTTATCATTCTTCTGTTGTCTTGAACCTCGTGATAGCGAAGAGCATTTTTCACAAGAAAAGTATGAGCATCATTGCAAATTGTTTGACTGATGACACTGAGAATTGAAGTATCATGTTGTCTCAAGTACAAGATGGATTGCAGCCCTATATCAGAGAGGTTGTGCAAGGTATTATCATCAGTAAATGATTTGAGGAACTTGGGCTCCATTAGAAACTGAGTAACTTCCAAGGTGCGAACAGCAGTAATGCATTGGTTAAGTACAGACTGGGAGTTCTTTGCAGAGATCCTATGAAGTGCTCTCAACTTTTCCAGTACCTTTTTACCAACGGAAAATACCTCTGAATACCAGTAACTCCGGGCAGCAGATATGAACTGCTGAGCTTCCACACTGTAGACATCACCATGCCTTCGGAGAGATTCTTTATCTAATTTTTCTGTCCAATCAGCACAAGAGTTAATCAAAATGTATATGATGTTCTGATTATTGAGATGCTTCCTTACTCCAAAGTAATCTAGACAAAACTCCTCGCAACATTCATTTGTGTTTTGATCTTGAGTTTCTTGACAACCAAGGCAACCAAGGCACTCCAACATGCAGAGAATTTTGCCCTTCCATAAGTCCCAAAAGTAAACAAGTGTATCGACAGAGACTTCATTTCGGGAAATTTTCTCCTCCGAATGCTTCATCATATCAGTTACCAATTGATCTTCCCACATATACTCAGAGGTATTTGTACAGAGATGAGCGTCGAGGATCATTCGAGCAGATAAAATAGTACCTTTAAAGTTTTCGAGTGTCATGGAAGCACTCAAGTTTTGTTTCATTTCATACAAATTACTTCCTACATTCAACAGAACATTGGCCTCTGCACAAACAGACTCATAGAAGTCACCCAACTCATTTTTGGCTAACAATTTGGCTCTTGTTAGAAGCTTTCCCTTACCCTTAAACTGCTTCATAGGCCAACCTTTGTTCCCATAAGCCCAGAGCGAGTTAGCCAATACGTGCAAGAGTATGAGCTTAGATGCATCTTTAAAATAGCAAGCCTTCTCTAGAATATCAACGTCAGCCAAAAGATCACCCTTCATCTTTGCACTGGAGCAAACATGCAACAACTTTGAGATATACTTGCCCCTTGCATATACTTCTGCTGCAAGTTTATAACACCCAGCCATAAAATAACAGTCGCCAGCAGCTTCTTCTCTTGACTCCCCAAATTTCTCTATATAATATGTACCTGTAACAGTAAGTTGTTTCAGGTTCTATGCCAAACTTTTGCACAAAATTGACCAGCATAATATACACATGCAGTACATGGGGAAAACCTTACAAAATTATTTTAAAAAATCTGGAAAAATTTGCATATTGAAGTAATATACTAGTAAGTACAACTAATGTTATTTTCACCACCCCGGCCAGCTGGTTTTACTGTTCACGTGGACTCGGTGCCATGCTCAATCCTGTGCTAAATACCAGAAACGAAAATTTGCAGCGTGAAACCTAGTTTTGACCAGCCAGTTGAAAATAATATTAGTAAACACTTACATGGCACCATTCTGGCCTTAACTGGTTCCTTCTGTCATTCTGCTTTTTAATGGATGAGAGAATATTATATGAATACCAGGTGGATCTTGTTAGTAGGATTTGGCTTCAACTAATATATGTAGCTTATTTAGTTTCTATTTTTCCAATGTGGACTTTAATTCCCACTTCAACCGCAACAAACAGAGGGAAATCTCTTTCAAAAAAAAAAAAACAGAGGGAAATCAATAAATAGTAAATAACAAAGCCTTGATGAATATCCTAATTCTGTTTTTTTTTTTTTCATATACCTAGTGTTTTTTACAGATCAAATAATGCCATAACCTGAATCCTGATATATCTACCAGTATCATCAGTGTTCACAACAATTATATTGGTTTCACCTAACACATTTTCCGGATCTGTGGCTGTGGCCTTTTTTGCATCTATGCTAGTACAAATAATACTATGATAAAGGTGGTTCCACATGCACCGAATTAATTTTTCATGAGAAAACCATTTACAGCATCATCTATATGTCAAGCTTTCATGTTATAAGATTATAGAAGTATTATTTTAAATTTCTGAAAAGAACATCACAAGGCTCCAAATGCATTTAACGTCTGCATGCTACTATAAAGTTACTACTATGGAAAGGGGAATCCATACCTGCTTCTTCATACGCATTCAACTCTACTAAACACTGAGCAACAAGTTCTGCCTTGCCAATGGCACCAAATAACCCAGCAGCATCTTTAAGGGCATTATGAGCCGCACCATCATTTGTACCATGCAGCTGATTAGCAGCAACACGAAGATCCGCAGCCTTGGCCCAAGATTCCCTGTACGTCTCTTCTGCTTTTCCAAAGCACATTGCTGACATTCCAAAGTAACTTTCACAATAGAGCTGTGAATATGATGAAACAGAAGATTAATAAGAGAAGTTATAATTTGCAAACTGATGCTCTTGATTTACCATAACTTGATTTACCACTGATGAAACACAATGATCAGCCATACATTAAGACTAACCTTGATACCCAGAGATTTCCACTCCTCTTTACTGCTTGAAACTTTCA
The DNA here is from genome assembly GCA_036897485.1 of Pelargonium nanum. NCBI lineage: Eukaryota > Viridiplantae > Streptophyta > Magnoliopsida > Geraniales > Geraniaceae > Pelargonium > Pelargonium nanum. The sequence goes on along the minus strand of JAYMTF010002262.1, from coordinate 12,481 downwards.
TCTCCAGTACAAATGAATCATCCAGTTGCCTAACTTGGACAAGGGACAATTTCTTCCAATAATCGAAGACAGGATTGGATAGATGTTCTGCAGTTTCACATATCCACAACCTTCGCGTGGATCGGGTTATGGCCATGAACAGTTGCTTCAATTCCCAACAAAAGGCATTTTGTTTTTCACAACTGGAGGCAGAATACGACGCAGGCAAATCAATGTCAAGCATATTATTTTCTTTCATGCACTCATCAATCACTTCCCATTGGCATTCCAAAGATGATGAACCAAAGAAGTTGTACAACAACACATCCTACCCAAAAAGAAAGAAGTTAATGCATAATGCATAAAGGCTGAAGAATAAACAGATAGCCCCAAGTGCTTTCTTATTATAAATATTAGGAGAAAAACACTATGTATTCACCTGAAACTCCAAACCCTGGCATTCCCTTATTGTAAAAATAAGAGCTTGCTTTCCAACATGATCAGATATCTCCTTCCTGGCATCATCATCTCGAACCATTATGACTTGTTGTGCTCCAAACCCGACATTATTGTTTCCAAAAATTGTTATGATGGCATTTTCACCCTTAACAGGTTCAACAAGGATTGGGTATTCCCCATCCAAAAGACTTGTCTCGTGAGACAAAATGTCAATAGATAGCGGAAAGAAGCAGAAAATAAGATTAATAACACTCTGAGCTAACCGCAAAACACCAGCATGGGTATGAAAATTCTGACTCAAGTGGAGGATCTGTGAGACATATTGTAGCTTTGTTGCTTCATCCGTTTCATCATTTCTTGCTTGCATTAAAAATTCTCTGTAGAACAGAAATCTTAAATCTTGAAACCTGAAATCATTTCCCCTTGCAATGGTGCAAGCTCTATCACCAGAAAAGACAAAACCATCCTTAACATTTCTGCATACATATTTGAGAAGAGCTATTTGCCTCATGGTAAGACTCTGCACCTCGTCAACATACACAAAATCTATTTCATCGCCCTCGTAATCTTGAACTCTCAATCTACAATGAAGATCAGTTACTAGATCAGCAAGATCATATTCACCGTTCTCCAATTTTCTCTTTTCATAATCCAGAAACAAGTCATAAATTCTCTCTCTTCTTTTCCTGCTCAAAGTAGACATGTGGCCCTTATATAGTTGAATATAATCCTCCCGGTTGAGTTTATCACCAATGATCTCCCCTGCCTGCCAGCTTCCTTTTATAGAATACATAATCTCTGAAAAAACAGTGAACGCATCAAGCTTCTTGGTTAGACGGTTCCTGAAATGAGGCCAATAGGATGAAAGAAACCTATCAAAGTTAACCTCCTTCATTCTTATGAAAGTTTGTAATGCGGGAGATCTTGAGTTTCTTGATTTAGCATGAGAAAATTTCCATAATTCATGGAATCTGTCAAAGAATGAAGCACCCACACTCCCATCAAGCATCATCAGAAACTTCCTAAAAGGTATAATCAGAGGGTATGATGTCGACGTGATATCAATAAAACTATCAGGTATATCCATGGACAACACAACATCATCAATATCCTGCATATCAACCAAACAGCTTTCTGCTCCATCCTGCTTGTGAAGGGTCATCCTGTACAATAAACAAATATATATCAAGAACATAATTAAAAACAAAAAATACATAGTCCTCTGAACATAAAATAGCAAGTCACATTAAATAATTGACCCATGCAATAAAGGGCTGTTTTGTTAAAAACCCTTCATGCTAGTTATGAAGCTATACTGTTAGTTATAAGAGAATATACAACAAGAAATTAGTGAAGTATCAAAAATACAGATTTTATATATAACAGTATGCATTGAAATGCCACAGAGCATGTTATTAACTATTTCAATTACATAAGACATGCAGATCCAACTTCAAACATGCACCTGAAAGTATATCATTGATCATAAAAGGAGATATTTAGAATATACTGAAAGCTTGACACTAGCAAGATTAAACCGGGACCATATAAGTATTTATGATGCAGAGTTCGAGTAAAGTTGAAGAGAAATTTCAATCTTGTCCCACGGTGAGTACAAGTGAAGTTTGCTGCTATTTTTGTTTCAGTTGTCTTTTGTTCCAATGGAGATGTTCTTGTGTATTAAGGTTAGTTAAGAACCTAGAAATTTTGTAAGAGCATATAGGATTTGTATAATCATTTAACTATTTTGGTTAATTGGGGACTCAGGATTCTTTTATTTCATCAAATTTGTAGAAATCTTGTTCCTAAGCTCCCCTCAACCAAAATGTATGATTATATTGCAGACAAACATATTTGTATATTTTACTATATAAGCAATTCTGTATTGCTACTTTGCACACCTTTGTAAGTAAGACATTTGCTGCTTGATGGTAACGCATTGTTTAGGTGTGGCTGTGATGAAAACTTGGCGAAGGGCTGTTCCCTTTTTCTGTTTAGTACTTGTTTCCACATTGTTTTTCCGGCTAACATGTAGATCGTTGCTCTGTTCCTCTTTGAAGGCTTCGGAGAACATGGAATGCTGACGCTCTCGCTGAATCAACTTGGTGATCAAAACAGTATTTTTCTCAGATCCTGGTTGTCCAATTATAAAGGTGCTCCTAGCAGATAGAATTATCTCCAACTGTTGATCAGATACTTGATATAAATTATCCCAATCTCTACCAGCATGACTAGAGAGCATCATGCTCGCAACTGGATATGATAGCAAGCAAAATTTCATCAGCAACAGACTTTCTATCTCTTTTGTTCTCTCAAAATCACTTTGATCAATAACTGTGGAACTTGAGAGACTCTCCGAGTCAAAACTAAGACTTTTATGCCGGATAATATCATGAGAGTTTCCCCATGTCATGGGAACTTCAAATTCCCTAGAGACAGACCCGGAAAAAGAAGAAGAGAGAATTAGTGCCCAGCTAGCAAAAGATTAATAGCCCATAACAAGAAGATATTCAGAATATGGTATTGAGAATCGACATTGATTAACTTAAATTATAAAATTTGGCGTACCCCTGGTGACATATGGCTCTAGAATGATTGAGAAAATCATCAGTGTACATTTTGAACATGCATTCTAAGGATTTAACCAGTATTGGTATATCTTCCAATGGCAAAATATCCCAAACCTTTAAGACTTGCATGTATTTCATATCTTTCTCAACGTCAACGGAGCAAACTATGTGCATCTTTTCAACCTTGAATTTTTTCAGTATCTGAGAACTTCCAGAAATAGAATTACTATACTCCTTTGGGCGCCAGCCAATAGAAAGTTTGAGTAAAAGGAAAATAATTGATTTCCTTGTTATGTGCCCAAGTTTCCAAAATGATCCCCTAAATTTACAACTGAAATAAATCTGCAAGCAGCAAAAAGGACATAAGTTAACAAAATCAGAAGGAAAGACCAAGAACACAAGAAACTGAAGGTGCAGATTGATCTGATACCTTCCACTTAGCCACTCTGAACAGTACACTGTCTTTGTCAAGCAAATCACTGAAGTCAAAGAGCTCTTCTTTGACCTCAATTATGGCATTGGACAAACCTTTATCTTCATCAGCATTAAAGAAACGTTGACGACTCTTAGCATCATTTACCACAGATTCCCAAACAGATTTACTTTTAACCAATGTCTTCCCATTTCCCACGATCCAGAGACAGTGCCTGCACCAAAGGTTGAATAAAAATCATTTTATAAATATCAACAAAAGCTTTTCGATGTGAAGATTTGATTCAAATCAAACCTTGCCCTTGTCAAGGCAACATTAACCCTCTGATGATTGGAGAGGAACCCGATTGATCCCCCACTATTACATCTGACAGTGGATATTACTACTATGTCTTCCTCACCACCCTGGAATCCATCTACGGACTTCACCTTCACAGTAAAGCCATCAAGTTTCTCAAATCTTCGTCCAAGTTTATTTATAATCGCCACAACTTGAGCAGTATAAGGAGAAATCACACCTATACTAAGCTTCATCCTTGAGTCCTTCCACACTGTATATGAAAACTAATGAGAAACAGCAGAAGATAGAGAAGTATACATGCTAGCAGAAAAAAACAATGAAAAGAATCTGCTTGAAGAAACATTACTGACAAGCCAAAATAGATTTAATACATGCTCTCAATCATTCAAAAGAGCGAATTCACGTTAACTTATAGTTTAATAACATATCATACTCCCATATCATGATAAAAAAAATTGAGATTATTATAAAAACAGGTAAGTAGCTGATATCCTTGCTAAGCTAGATAGTTGTATTAGTATTAGTAGCAGTAGTTGTAGTTGTTATTATTAATATTATTATAATTGTTATTATTATTTGTTCTATCTTTCCAAAGTTTAACCTTTATAGTTTATACTAATTCAGAGTTTTCTTAATCTGACACGGGTTATCACTTTGTGCTCAAACAATAAAACCTTATACAAGTGTTAATTAAATGTGTAATATCTAGCCACCCTAAATAGCAGCAAAATTCCAAAAATCTAAAGTTTTGGTTGATCAGTAAATCTCGTCAAAACATTGAAGTTTCAATAATGTGATACTGTAGGACTAAGGGAATTTGAGGATCATACAAAAGAAAGGCAGAATGTAAATAGAGAACAGAAACTATAAAATCATGCTCAACTTACCCTTGTATAGGTTTTGGATTATTTTGATCACAACAGCTACCTCAACCATATTTTTTCGGCTATGCCCGATACCATCCAGCTCCTCTTTACCATCATTAACATTTATGAAAGAATAAGGACCAAACATTGGCCCAGGAAGATAACGCCTTGTATAACTTGCACTCATAACATTTGGAGCATTCAGAATTTGGTTTGTGTAGAATCTGGAATTTGGGAAGCAACTTACTGATGGCTGCATCCTGTACTGTATGTTAAGAAGATGCTTTGAATGACCCAATAAACTCAGCCTTTCAAACAGACTTCTCCCAAAACCAGCTTCCTCAGAGACCTACACAGCATGAATTATGAATATCATCTAGCAAAATAGATGTTGGGGATATAAAAAGGTGAAATAATGATGCCCTTAACATGTAATCTAAAAATCAGTAAACATTCAGGTACCTTGCTTTTAACTGTAGCTGGTAACTGATACTCATCACCAATGAGAACAGCATGTCTTGTACCAGAAAGCTGTAATGGTATGGTTGATTCACATTCTTTTAACTGCGCTGCTTCATCTATGACCAACAAGTCCAGTGGTTCCATTTTAACTGTATACAATTTGTATGAACTCGAAGTAGTGCACAAAATTAGGGAAGCCTTTTGAAAACAGAAGTTTTTAATGGTTCTTCTGCTCATTACACTGGGAAGCTTAAGCTGGTCAAGAGAAATTTGAAGAGTTCTGACAACAGATAAGCATTCATTTTTCAAGTAAGGAAAAGCAGACGTAAAGACAGAAAGATTAGGAGGAATTGAAGTGTGTGGATGTGAAAATATTTCCTCCAGTTCTTCCGAGACCACGTTTTCTTGGGACAACAAAGAGTTCAAAGAGTCAAGTAAGTTCACAAGTATTTCCATTTGTTGGAAATTATGTTCTAAAAGGAATCTTTTTGGTAGGTGAGTACACAAATTCTGGATACATTTTCTAAGTGGTTGTGCAGTAGATTTAAAATGCTCCCTTGCAAAGTCCAGAAATGATTTTCTCTTCTTGCATCCTTCACTTGTCTTTTCGCTACCTTCAGTCTTGCTTAATTCATTTTCGAGGAAAGCATGATACTGAAATTTACAATTTTGAAAAAAGTTCATCATGGAAGTGAAACAATGTTTCCAACCAGTTATCGGTCCAAAGCACTCTCTGAGCCTATCAACACGGTAATCCAAAAATACTTGTTCGAGATCAAAACCAATTCTAAGTCGATCCTTAGTCCCAAACAAGAGCATGTCTCCCAGTGAACAAAATGCAACCCCTCTTTCAGATTTGGTCTGAGATGATTCTTTTATCAGCTTCAAGACACGAGATGCCAATTCCGTGATTGCAACATTTGTTGGGGCACAGGTAAGAACTCTGCGGTTCATTCCCAAGATGGTAGAAAGCAGCATACTTACAGTTTTAGTTTTTCCCGTACCTGGTGGACCCCATATAAGCTCCACAGAAAACTTGTGATTACAATTAATCTTGCACAAAGAGCAGAGTATTGCCGCTCTTTGAGGTTCGTTCAAAGTAGACGGCAATCTCGAACCCAGCCTCTCAGCACAGACTGCATTAACATATAGAGAGCATTGACTGCATATTTCCTCAACCTGACACCAACAGACAATCAACTTTTCTACATGAGTTCAGTATTTGATAGACATTATATGGCAACAAGTCAGTTTCCATTTAGTTAACAGAAATGAACACCAGTACAATGTCAAGACAGGGAACACTGCAATGATGCAAGACAAATAATTTGTGAACTAGAGAGATCATGAAATTAAAAGAGTAGCATGATGTATATCAGAATTTTCTAAAACAGACCTCTTAAACTAATGGAGAAATCATAGGATTCAGATATTAACACATTATGTCTAGCACATGAACAACGGATATGTATGCTCAAGTATATATTGTGTTTTACGAAGCATCAGCCATTCTCAATCAAGTTTAACCAAACATAACTTATCCTAAGAAACAAATACCAATTTCTTACCACAGAATTAGTGCACAGAACTTCCTTAATTATATTCACATTTCCAGAGAAGTGCAATGACCTCCAGATCCTGTTGCTTGGTGTTATATTCATAAGAAAAACAACAAAGAGTGGCTTTTGTATGCCATCTCCAATGATGTCCTTTGCTGTTTTGAGCTTAATACAAGCAGCACTATCACCCGCTGAGGAATGGTAACCATTATCTGTGACTTTAGTGACCCAAGCTAAAGACCATGTCCTTCTTGGACACTGTAAGTCAGCAACAGATTCTGGTTTAGAATCTGAGACAACAAAAATATCTCCCGGCAACGTTCTGTAGGGCTCCTGGCCAAGCTTATTAGACCTGTTCCTCCAGGCATCAAGCTGAACATTGTATGAATGTGGCTTTGATGCCTCAATAGAAGTGACTTCAGCAAATGGTGCTCTGTATAAAACCTCCAAACTCGAACACAGTTCGGATCGTGTCTCTTCCACTAAAGGAAAGAGATATGAGCTGAGATAATGCTGCACTGAGTCAAATGATTCTGGTATTTTCTCCACCTATAAGTAAGAGAATGAAGGTTAGAAAACATTGTAAGACCACCCACAACATAATTGTGTTGGAACAAGGTAAGCTTGAAACATGGGCAGGCAGAGATTATCATGATATGGAACAGTACCTTTTGTCCTTACCTCTTACATTGATCCACATTCATTGTCACTTGAAACAAACATATGTCTAACTGCATACTAATCTCTTTAAGGAATATTTTCAGTCAAATCAATTTTGAGCACTAGGTTAAATGTAGATTGTAGCCATGATGGCATGGTTCCTCAAGAAAGATTATGTGTTAAAGTTAGTCTAAATGTGACTCTAAATAATCCCTCCACCCTAAGATTAAATGACATATGTGGATATTTACGAGGTGTTTAAAGGTATTCATTCACTAAAACAAGACAAGTACATAAATTGCATTGGAAAGACAATAGTTAACTACCCGAAACTGTCTTAAATATCATGCCTTGGAGTAAGAACTAGAAATAACAATGGGTCAAGTTTGGGATGGGACATGCTAGAGTCAAGACCACCCCAAAGACAAACCCATTTTTTCCTTGAGTCATTAATGTGGTTTATACCACATTTGGACATAAAACATGTCTCCCAACCCCACCAGCAATTGCATTCAGTGAACCTCAACCCACCAATCCTGCCCATTTATAAAACCCATATAGATAACATAGATGGTAAACTTTGTTTCCTCTTCGTTTCCCAAACCATGATGACTATAACGACGAGCATAATGTACATATGAACTTAAGAATACGAGCTTAACCATGATGCAGTTGTGTCCCAAAAGCTTAAGCTCAATGAAATTTTTGTGCCCCCCAGAGACGGATGCAAAATATTTACTCAGTAGGGGCAAAATTACAGGGCAATGAGAAAAATGTTTAAAATTAACGGGCATACAGAAAAAATTGTCATTTCAACGGGGACAAAATGTGAAAAATAGTACGGATAAAAATGAAAAAATAATAAAAAATACACAGTAAATTTTGAAAAAAAAAGTTCAGTGTGGGCAACTGCGAACCAATAATACACATTCTCATGTAATAGCCATCTCACCAAGAAACATGGGCACACTACACCTTAAACAACAATAATCAATGCATTAAAATATTCGAGAAACTCCACATTGTATAATAATATTATTAATTGGCATGAAAGTAAAGTAATGCTATACCAATAATATTCTTCTGAAAAAGGGAAAATATACATGAGTAATGAAAACCCAAAAAGCTGAAGAATAGGGGTTTCAAGCAACTCAAGTAGTCAACCAATGTGTTATCACTGAAGAAGAAGAAGAAATGAAACCTGGGTTTTGTAAAGATCTTCATTTAGTATATCCTCAAGTGACCATGAAAATAGTCGATCAATCAAGCCTTCATCTTTCCACGCAGCATTGTTGCTTTTTGAGCTCTGCCCTTCTTCCACCTCTACCATTTTTGTTCACTTCACACCCACTTCCTTCTTCTAATCGATCATCGTCTCAAAAACAGAGACAAAATGGAGAGATGATCAACAGCATAATGGTTCTGATTTGTGTGATTTTAGTAAAGAGGAGAGAAACCCTGATGGCTAAGCAATCGAGTCTGTGTATATTGACTTCCGAAAAAGCGTGTATTGGTCTCCTTTTCCGTACGAAACCTGTCAATGTCATAGGTCAATTTTTTAAATTTTATTTTGCTTTTTTGTTGCTATTTCCTACCTACTTTGGACATGGTTCTAAATAATTAGTTGTCTTCAGTATTTATATTTCAACCAGTACGACGACTGTGGCATGTACTACGAAGTATTGTATTGGATAGTGTGCAGCGCGATCCAGCACGACACGTTTAATAATTGTAGTGGTTGTTTATTTTTTTCCACATTTTTTGTTCTTTTGAAGCTTCTTCCGTCTCTCTTGAACACCTAACTTGCAAAACAAGACTCTCGGAAATGAGAGCTCCTCTAAAGCCTAAGTCAGACAATTTTTTATTAAATAACAAAGAGTTCTTAAAATTTGTACCCTTCTACGGTTTTTTTTTGTCTTTGTCATACTGTAAGCTTATTTTTTTCTTATTTTTTTACCTCATTGCCCTTGCGGGGCCTCTTAGGTCTGTATGGTGGCGCTTACTGATCCTAGGTATCCAGCCTCACACCCAACACTTGCCCCCTACTTGAGTAGTCTGGTGTTTTCACTTGAGTGTTTTATTGTAGTGTTTATGTCTCGGTAGCTTTTCGCACGCGTGAGTTTGTTAGTTTTCTATCAACCCTTTTTGTGCGTGGGCGGCTCACGGGATTAGTTTTGTTTAACTAAGATTTCATGTTGAAGATGGGCAGTGGTGCACAATGTTGTAGCGCTAGTCATGGTCGGTCTATGATTTTGGACTGGTTTGGCAGCTAGTCTGATTGGCGTCGACATTTATTCCTCTGGCTCACGACATGTTCCTTGTGTAGAAGTTTTCATCTCCATTGTAAAACTCAAGATGGAGGATGAGTATGATTTCTCATATGTTCTTTTCGTAGTCTCTGCTAGTTTGGTGGGTTTGGTCTCTGGTCGTATTGCAGAGCCTTCTCGCATGCGTAATTTGGGTACTTCCTACTTGGGTCAAGGTGCAGGTTGTGGTGGTAGGTTGTAAGACAGAGGCGGTCGGCAGTGGCGGACCCACTTGATCAAATGGGGGGTCATTTGACCCCATATTTTGTGGACTAACTTTTATAGTTATATTTAGTGTTAAAAAAATTTACAACTAATTGACACCCTAAAATAAGTTTAAATTTTTTACCCCACATACTACTATTTCGGAGTCCGCCCCTGGCGGTCGGGCCTCTCTACGAGGTGGTCGGTCTTCTATTCGAGGTGATCAGTCCAACTTAATTGAATGTGTTGTGCCTTTGTTCTATGAGGTTTTTTGTTCATTCTATCGTTGATCGAATGGTAGTCTGGTTGATGACCATGCGCTGGAACATAGGGCAACCTTGTCCGCACACGGGAAGAGGGTCAGGCGTGGCGGTAAGTACCTAAACTTTGAGAGTACATGTGCAAGTTTTGGTAGCTCTAAACACCAGAGTATTATCCCTCCTGATGCGGAGATTTTTGTTTTTTTCAATAGGTTGTCGACTTGGGTGGTTGGGGCAATGTCCAACCGCCGCCACCTCGGCTGAACAGTGTATTTCCTTACTTTAGTTTTGCGCCTGGGGAGACGTTGATTAACAATGGTAGGTGGCGTGTAAGTTTTGGGCAAATGACAGGTCTACTGCAGCTGACTTGCTTACCGATAGAACTTTCGACATTCAGTTTGCTCACCTATGTGCTCATGGGGTCTACGTGGCTGGAATTTTTTATTACTGAGTCTATATATTTGTTGGAAACAACCGCGGAGAAAGTTAACCGTGAGGAAGCACGGTCGTTGGATGTTTCCATTGTGTTTGAGCATGTGAATGCTAAAACAGTTTTTGCTCAAGATGAATTGGACTGGGTTGTGAGGGAGTGCGTCGAAGCCGAGGAATGGAATGCAATGTTTGTTTGTTGTCCAACAAGTTTTTATAAAGGTATTAAAGTTTTGGAGCAGCAAATTTTGGATGTGAAGGTTGACCACCGCTGGAAGTTTTTTAGAGCATATATTGTTGTGTCAGATTCCCCATCTCCCATTCACGGCTTCGGTGTTGATGCAAGCGTAGTGTTAGATGCCTTTTCACAAGACTGAAACCTATCGACGTTGAGTCGTCAATCATGTCTAATCCTATGAGATTGGTTTTGACCATTGTAGAAGGACTTTCTATAGGTTTCTTAATTTTGATCATCTGTATATTGGTGATCCGATGTTTAAATTTGTATGACTGATTTCCTTGTATGCCTTATAAGTTGCATTTGTGAATGTTTCATTTGGCCTTTTTTTGCTCATTTATGTCGTGTCTTATCTTTTAGTTGTTGGAATTTTGCGCCAAGCCGCATCTCAAGGGTGAGTGTAGCATTCATATCCTTGTTCTAAGTATTAGTTATCCTCAAAGACATATGGTGTTTGGCATCGACTAGTTTCTCGAGGTGACGTAGAATTCGTTGATTGCACTCAGTAGTAGTTTCTCTCTAGGGACATGTGGTGTTCGACATCGACCAATATCTTGTGGGTGAGAGTAACATTTGTTGTTTGCTCTTAGTATTGGTTTCACTTAATGACATATGGCATTTGGCATCGACTAGTGTCTCGAGGGTGAGTGTACGTAGCATCCATTTTTTGCGCTTAGTAGTATTAACCCAAAGACTTGTGATGTTTGACGTCGATCATTGTCCCAGGGGTTAGTGTAGCATTCTTTTTTTGCACTTAATTAGTAGTAGTTTCCCCCAAGTACAAGTGGTGTTTGGGGTTAACCAATGTCCGAAGAGTGAGCGTAGTATTTCTTGATAAAATGTGTCTCTCAATTGTGCTTGATATCTTATTTTTGCTAGTGGGTAAAGGTTCGTCCTTAGATCCTCGTCTTTCCTGGTCTTGTCAAACGGGAGGATTTTAGAAACTCTAGCTTGTACTTCCAAAAATTTGATTAAAATTTCTTAAATATCAAATTTAAATTTCTCACGCATTCGATATTATCATGTGTTATGCATCATTTATTACTATTCATGTAAAAAATATATTATTATCAAAATATGAAAATTTTAAATAATAATTAAATTAAAAAAATCTTCGATCAGGGAACGGGGAATCCCCATATATACCCGAACGGGGTGACGATGATGGGGAATGGTCATCGAACAGAGAACGGGGTAAGGATGGTTTCAGAGATGAGGACGGTGAATGGAGAATTTGTCCTAAGTCTGATTTGTTGTCATTCCTAATTGCAAGAACATCCTCAAAAGTAAGTGTGTTAACATTATCAAGTTTAACTTGACACATATATAGCATGTACATCATCTTTCTTGCCGTTTGACATTTCAAGTGTTAGCAAATGAGAACGAGACACAACGTACGTCATGTAAGAATTTACTATCACATGTGATGTGATCGGTGGATTCGGAATCAATAACTCAAGATAAATTATTTTTAGCAGGAATATATGGGTTTGAAAAACCTGTAGATGAACCCGCCGCATTAACTAACGGGTTTGAACTGCCTCAATTAAAAAGTCTATGAGGTGGGCCTTTTGGTCCTGTGTGAGCTTTTGGACTAGAGATGTGATTTCTTCAAAATTGGACTTCATTTTAGCTTCAAAATGGTACTTAACTCCCTTAGATAATTCTCATTGATACATATTACAAACTCCCTTATGGTGTGTTTGGGAATCATGATTTGATTTGAAATGCTGGATTTGAGTCAAATGAGGTGTTT
>JAYMTF010002261.1:0-18934 GCA_036897485.1 Pelargonium nanum | reverse complement strand
GATCCACTTCTTGCCTTGTGCTGGAATTTAATATGGGTGGCGGTAGGACTCGAACCCGGGACCTTTTGTCACCAATGCTCTGATACCATGTAAAGAACCATCTCAATTAAAAGCTTAAGCTGATAGTTGAAGGCCCAATAATATACTCTAACAGTCTGTACTATATGTCTTTTGAGTGGAGGCAACACTCCTTTTCCAGTATGAGTGAGGTACCATGTTAGAAATGTCAAGTTCACTCTTCATTGTACCCTGGACTGTAAAAGAACATAAGTGGAACGTTTGGTTAATTTGGGTGGCCATATTGGTGGCTTACGTACTCTACAAGAGTTCTTGTCATGCTGGCAGCCCAACAAGTATTTCAGAAAACAGCATAAACATAAACTCATTAATGTCAACAATGCTCTTACTCCACCAGTCAAAACTTATCTCAATTTTTTTTTTGGTATTATGTTTTTTTTTTTCTATTGCATCTTCATACATTTTTATTCATGCATTGATAGTTAAACTTTGTAATTTACCAGACAAAGGGGCAAGTTGCATCTGCTAATAGTAATGAGGTCACGCTCCTTAAAGCATTATTAGCAGCTCGTGACATTCTACTCGAAGAACTAGAAATCCTCAGCAAAAAAACTGACCTAGTTATCGACTTGATTGAAATTGTGTCCAAAATTAAGAGCATGGAGTTTACTTCTTTTCAGCAAGCTGGTTTGGGTGCTGCTGAAGTTTCAGGACAAGGCAAGCCACAAAATGGTGTTGAGGTCCTTGCTTTATTTTGTTGCAGTGGAGCATTATTCTGTATTCTGTGTCATCTCAACTATTGTAATATTTTTCTATTTAGTTAATATTTGCTTGTCTTGTTGTACAGAAATCAAATGGCACTGAATTTTTTGGAAGTGATGTATTGCTCTACTCTCTATCTAGGGATGATTTTATGAAGTCATTGCACTCACTGAGCAATCAAGGGCTCTATTTATGGACTTATTTTCTGAAGCTCCACAGGTTTTCTTTTACTCTGTTACTCTATCTTGCAATCACATCCAGTCGTCTACCAAGTCCTATCTATATTTTAGTACAGTGTAAATTCATAACTATAGTGCTGTGATATATCTACATAACATACCTATTTGACCTTCTACAAATTGTATAACAGTATAATATAGAGAATCTCTCTTCAGGGCTAAATAGACTTTTTGTCATATTTGAAATTAATACAGGGTGAACCCTTACATTAGGGTTATATTTTTAGAGGGTGAACTTTTATGCATTTTTTATCTGAACAGTTGGGGGTATGATTAAATTTAAAAGTTTGAACTTCTCTCCAATTTCATTATTTCTTCATTAGTTATACCTGGCCTTTTACACTGCATTGTTGCTATTATTATGATTTGAATAATTAGAAACATGAAAGCACTTCAGCACTCAGTAATCTGAATGCTGCATGAATTAATCTTCGATGAATTATCCTCCAGTTGCTGGCACTCTAATTGGTGTTTACTAACCAGAAGAAAATTAATGAAAAAGCTTGATAGTGGGTTTAAGGGGATGGATATATCTGCTGTGCTAAAAGAAAAAGGTAAACAACAATATTCCAACCGAAAAGCACATGTGGATATACAGTATCTTATAAAACCAAGGGTTTAAATGGAAGGAGAAAGTAAAGGAATCACTGTTTGGCTAAAAAGTGAAAACTTTATATCATTTTATCAAAGTGAAGCTTCACTTTACTTCTCTTATGATGTTATATTTGGTTGGTTATGCTGGTTATGGTCTTGGTTAAATTGAATGTAGGCCTATTATTATCGGACCTAATTATTAAAGTATAAAAGCCATGAGTCATGACTTGAACACAATTTTGTGGTTAGATCCCCTCAAGTATTGCAGTCATATAAAATTAAAATTTAAGGGCAAAAGCTGTATTGTAGAATTAAATTGAACATTTCTGTGGAACTGTGCAAGTGAAGCATTCTATTATGATTGGTTGAAAAAAGAGAAGCATTTTATGTTGCCAGTTTGAAAATATGTATGCCCTGCTACATCATTTTGTCCATGAAGTTCTACTAGGGGGTATTTAGCTCCTCACTAATTTTGCATTGAAGTGAACCTAAATTCATATATAGGTATAACAATGTTGAGTCTATAGACACTTATTAAATTGTTTGTGCGGATTCATGAACTGAACTTTACTAAATTTCAGGGTTAACAAAATGAAGATACTTGAATTTCTTCATGACGCTTGGGCAAAGGATCGGAAAGCTGAATGGTCAATTTGGATGGTTTACTCGAAGGTTGAGATGCCTCATCATTATATAAGTAGTGGGGTTGACGAGTCTCACCAAAGCGCCCATAAGAGAACCTCAAGCATGTGGAAGCTACCCGATGATGTAAATATTCTTGCATGTATTATTATATCTGCATCACAGTGACTATTACCATTATATTCTTTGCTATGTGGTCTTTGAATATGGATTTTTCTTTGTGTTCTGTTCTGTAAAGCCGGCCCAGACTGCATCAATGCGCGCCGAACTTCATCGGCGAAGTATTGCACAAATGAGGGTTAGCTATCTTCTCTCAGATGTAGTGCTTTGTTCCATTTGTCTTCTTTGCTCATCAAAGCTAACAAACATCAGTGCTCCCATGCAGATTAACAATCGGTCAGTTCAAGACATGCATATATTTAGAGATCCTTTGCGCATTCCTGTTATTATTGTGGAACGAGTTGTGAATGACACATGTCAAAGTACCAATGACGAGTCATACTTCAACCTCCTGAACGATCCACTCTTAGTTACTGGAGCTGTAAATAACACCAGTCAGCGTAAAAAACGCCGTGTTTTGAAGATTGTTGTCTTTGTGCATGGGTTTCAGGCAAGTTCTGCTTTCCTAAAACTTAGATTTTGTAGATTCGGAAGCTTGTTTAGCTATGCTCATTATTTTGTTTGCCAGTTCATGACAGTTACTTCTATTAGTTGCCCTGTGCTGGATTTAATTGTTTGTATGACTAAAATATCTTTTACAGTCAAAACTTATCTTTTTCATTAAATCCTCCTCTTCAGCAAAAATCAACTCAGAGGAAGTAGGTAGCTGGTACCTTATTTCACCATTGTCACATACAGCAAAAGTTAGGAATCTTTAAGTTCCGTAACTTTCGTTTCTTCATACACATGTTCGGAGTGTGAGAGTTTAATTATTTAGGTAGTAGAGCAATCATAAAAAAATCCCCCTTATGTTGCATCTTATCTAGGTAAATGACAGTGAGTTCTTGTAGAAAACTAGAAATCAGTCAGGGCTGGATATGAGTGTGATATCCTGAATTGTCTGCCTTGCCAATTCCTGAATAAAATTGTCCTTCAAATCATGTGCTACATAACTCCCAGTTCCTACTTGATATTGATTGAACCTTGAAGAGACAGATCCCCCACCCCCACCTCCTTTCTGTTGGGGTGTATTACATTAGTGTTAGATTTATTCTGCTTAGAGAGTAAAAACTAATAAATTAGAGGAAGCTAGGCCCCATGAGCTTAATCATTTGCAGTAATGATTGAACATGATCTCAAAGCAGGAGATCCTGGGTTCATATAACACACGAATCCCACCAATACATAATTCCACTGTTTACAAGGAGGATTCCCCAGTTATCAGAAAAGTATAGTCTAGGTCATAAGGAGATTTACTTAAGTCATGTAAGCTAAAAAATGTATGGTTTGAAAATTTGTGAACTATATGCTGACTCTTCTCTAGGCAAATGCTTGAAGTCTGTTTCTATAATTACAGTTATGAATCCGGCATGCATATTTGAATTCCTGACTACATATTCAAACCCTCGTAGCCATTTCCTGCTATGTTTGAGATTTGGAGTTCAGAATTTGCAACCCAATGTCTTTTAGTTGTGATAAAGCCAAGTGCATATTGTTAAAATAATGGTACTGGGTCAGATGCCATTTCCTGCTATGTTTAAGATGGATGCAGATAGCAATGAATGCACTAATTTGAACAAAGTGAAGTTGAAGAAATTCATACCAAATGGGATAGTAGAAAGATTATTTTGTAACCTTTTCCTTTTGCCAAACAAGAATTTATTTCCAATTCCCTGTCTTCTCATATGATACATTGTTTTGGCAAATTATTATGTCATGTGTGCTATTCTCAGTGTTGCTGCACTGCTGGTAGTATACAAGAAGTTGGCCTTTTGCATATATTTAGTAGGGTGAACTTTTGAACAAAGAGGTTCCAGTTTATTCATGTCTTCCCATCCCATATGAAGTTGTTTATGTGTCTTAGGCTTGAGCTTCTATTTTTGTTTTATAGAACATTACATAAATGGATTTTCCTTTTGGAATAAGTAATTCGTCATAGAAACCTTCAATTGTTTTCAACAATACTCACATTTTGAGGCGAGTAAGTTAAAGTATATTATTTGAATGATATATACTTTGATTCATTAAACCACAAAGAATAAGGTCCTTTATATCTAATCGGGTTGTTAAAAATCACAGTAGTGAAAGGCACACTGCAGGCTCAAGTGGTTGGGCTTTGCAAATGGTCATGTGGGGCGACATTTATCAGGCATGAATAGCCGCACCCCTAAGGGTGCACAAAAAGCTTGCTTCAAGCACACAAACTTTAAAAAAAAAAAAAAAATTCTTTTGGAATGACAAGGATATGTTGTATTTACCTATTACTCTTTTGATGATCAAAAGTTTTTATTTTTGATATTTTTTAAGCATATGATTTAAGATTTTTAAATTGTTGTGCCACAAGAAGCTTTAATCAGTTGCTTAGAGTATCTCCAATGCTTAGAGTTTTTTGTGGGTGCTTAGAGGAAAGAGAGAGGGTCATGTGGCTAAGCACCTTCTTTAGCTTTTTATCCTCCAATGCTTAGTGTTGCTCCTACAATCCTCCACTGAGAGGTGCCTTGAGACCAGACCAACAACGCTATTTTCTGAATAATGTTGGTATCAGCTTCATGAATCAGTAGCAAAACTCATTGGGATATTTAGATCGCATTCTCCTCCTCTGTGCTCTATCCAATGTTATTTTCGTTGTTAAGCATGTGTTATCATGTCTTTTCATATCATTAATATTGATAATAATTGTTAATGTTGTTTGTTGTGCTATTATTATTCTTTACTGCACCATGATGTTGATAGCATAGACTGTGGATTGCACTGACAACCCCTCCAAATATAAATAGGGACATCATCTGGATTTACGACTTGTTCGAAATCAGTGGCTTTTGGTGGATCCCAGAATAGAATTTCTCATGTCAGAGGCAAATGAAGACAAAACAACTGGAGACTTCAGAGAAATGGGACTAAGACTGGCTCAAGAAGTAGTTTCTTTCATTAAAAAGAAACTGGATGAAGTTTCTAGACCAGGATTTTTGAAGGAAGTCAAGCTTAGTTTTGTTGGGCATTCTATTGGGAACGTCATAATAAGAGCAGCATTAGCAGGTTTGTACTAATAACTTTGAATACTATGGTGTCATATTTGTTCACTATTCAATGCTTTATTCATACATCTTTGCTTTTGCAGAGGGGATAATGGAACCATTCCTTGGATACTTGTATACATATGTTTCTGTATCTGGTCCGCACTTGGGGTATCTTTATAGTTCAAATTCCCTTTTTAACTCTGGCCTATGGCTTTTGAAGAAGCTCAAGAACACACAGTGCATTCATCAACTCACATTCACAGATGATCCAGATCTCCGGAATACATTCTTCTACAAACTCTGTAAGGTACTAAGTGATTCTATTATTCCATAGATACTGTTTTGAAGGGGGTGAATGTGGGTTATCCTTTTTCTTATTCAAAAGAAAGCAATATGTCAGCACACGGCAGCAAAACAAATAGTGTATATATGCTCTATACCTTAACCTGGAGGAAATGACCTCAAATGTGTTGAGTCTCTTTTCCACATTGGTGTTTGTTATGTGAACTAGGAGCCTTTCGTTTTTTTTTTCCTCTCCTGTTTTCTGCACTAACGGAAGCATGTTTATAGAGGAGGGAAAAAACATTATCTAGGTTAATGGAAATTATTTCTGAGTAACAGACGAACAATGGAGAAATAATTCTTGTCCCGAGACATGTTTCCTAAACTAATATATATAATTGGAGCTGAGTTTCCGACAAAACAATAAAAAGATTTCGCACATCTTTTGGATGAATACTGAAAAAGTTTTTCCCCCCTTGCAGCAAAATACTTTGGAGAACTTCAGGCATATAATATTGTTATCTTCTCCCCAGGTATCTTTTATATCTTTCTGTTTATATTTATTTATTTTGTATTCTTTTGTAACAATATAATACCGAGAATCCACTATTGCTTGCCATGTTTCTGTTGATTGCAATTTTTTTATGGTTGAATTATTTGGTTACTAGTACATTGGTTTAGCTAGAGTTAGATCCTTCGAAGTTGGCTATTTTGTCAAAAGTGGCAGTTGATTGTGATATGGATAGGATCATGTGTATTTCAAGAGATGCTTGGGCATAGTTTAGTGTTACTTCCCATGCTAATGGTATTGAATGATTTGTCTTTTAGGATGGATATGTTCCGTATCATTCTGCCAGGATTGAATTCTGCCCAGCCTCTTCAACGGACAACTCGAAAAAGGGAAAAGTTTTCTTAGAGATGCTAAATAATTGCTTGGATCAGTTGCGGGCCCCTTCCTTTGAGAATCGAGTATTCATGCGCTGCGATGTCAACTTTGACACCTCAGCTTATGGCACGAACTTGAACAGCTTTATTGGGCGAGCGGCACATATTGAGTTCCTGGAGTCAGACGTATTTGCAAGGTTCATAATGTGGTCTTTCATAGACCTGTTTTCATAATGAAAGTAGCCCTCTTATAATCATTTGGGCATCTTTCGGCTTCTCAACCCGGGAAATCCAGAGGGTTGAGAACCATGGTGTCCTCTTATGATCATGATAGATATTAGGTACCACAGGAGGAGGAGACTAAAGGTTTAAGATTAGGAATTCAAGCCATAGTGAAGTGCAATCTATGTAGCAAAAAAGGATAGTGATGTAATTATTTTTGTAGCTAAAGGTAGATTCCTGTTTATGAACAGGAAACCGATTTTGCATATGAATTATCAAGTGTGTGCAGTTCTAGTATAAAACTGTTTTAGTGCAATCTATTTTGCTCCTAGTTATTCCTGCATGCATATGATCTGTGCATTAATCTATTCTCTAGTATGGTTGATTCCATTATTGTATATTAAGAACCCAAGCTGAATAAAATGAAAACTAAGCTATGTCTTCTCATATTCTATCTTTTGCATAGTTCATTTGAATGAAAAGATGGAAGAATAAGAAACAAAGCACAAAATTCACATGATACAATCGTATCTCAACCAAATAAGAATTTGGAAAAATTATAGATATCCCCTAAACAAGTCATTTAGCACAAATGTGGCTTAAACTATTTCCGAAAACAAGATGACCCTACATACTTGTTCCGTTATAACATTGTTAAAGTTAAATCACAAAATGACAAATACTCTTTTCTGGGGATAAAATATTCAATTAGGCTTTTGAACTTTGTATTTGAATCCAATCTAGTCTCTAAATTTTTTATATTTAAAATTGTACAAATTTTTAAATATTGACCCAATTATAACCATAAACTTTTTATATAAGCTCTAAAATAAGATAAGATAAGGACCATTTTACATATTTTTCATGTTTAAAAACATATGTAGGTGCTATTGTCAATCCACCTACTTATATCAGTAAAGATACAGGATAAGATCTAATAATCATAATCCCTTATAAATCGCTGTTAAATAGACCAAAAAATAGAAATGTGATATTTAAGGAGATGGAATATAAATGCAGTGCATGAACTAAGCTACCAAACCAAACATTATCTCATCCCCAAATCCAAATTACTTCTACAATTTATACCCCTTTCAGTTTTGAACCCTTTGTATTGGTATTGAGCTGAGTGTGAGACCAGCCACTAAGAGAATCGTCTCTTTGTCGAATCGGTTCGTGAAGTCTTGACTGAGTCCCGTGCTGCTCTAATGGCGGATTCAGCTCTTCCCAGTGACTCTCTTTTTCTGGGATTCGACAGTTCTACACAGTAAGTCTCCGTCCCCATTTCTTTCTCTTATTTCAATTCCATTTCTCAAAGATGATCTGCAAATCCCAAGTACCCAGATGGCTATTTCGAGAATGTGATCAACTTATGTTTATGGGTTTCAATCACTTCACCTAAAAAATCTCTTTGATTTTTTTTTTTTTTTGCCAAAATTCTTTTATTGAGTTTCAGGTGACAGATTTGAATTTTTTATACAGCCAATATGATGAATGGGATCATCAGCAATTAATCTATTCTTTCTGTTCTGTTCTGATTATCTGTATATTACTATACTTTTGGCTCTGCAACTGGGTTTTCTTCCCAATTTCAGTTTGATTTAGAATTGAATTTGAAACTTAGTTTGAATTGCATGTATTTATTTTTCAAAAACTAATGTAGGTCCTTGAAAGCAACTGTATTGGATTCCAATCTCAACATTGTTAGCTCAGAGATAGTTCATTTTGATTCTGAATTGCCTCATTACAAGACCAAAGATGGAGTTTACAGAGACCCCTCAGTTAACGGTAGAATTGTTTCTCCCACTTTGATGTGGGTGGAAGCTCTGGACCTCATATTTCATAAACTCTCCAAATCAAATTTGGATTTCGGGAAAGTTGCTGCTATATCTGGTAGTGGACAGCAACATGGTAGTGTGTATTGGAAGAAAGGGAGTTCGGCCATGTTATCTTCATTGGATCCAAAGAAGCAATTGGTTGAGCAACTTGGTGATGCCTTTTCCACAAAAGAGTCACCGATATGGATGGACAGCAGCACAACAGAACAGTGTAAGGAGATAGAGAAAGCTGTTGGAGGAGCTTTGGAGCTGTCACAACTAACTGGGTCACGTGCCTATGAAAGGTTTACAGGCCCGCAAATTCGGAGGATATTCCAGACACAACCAGAAGTTTATCACAATACAGAGAGGATTTCTCTCGTCAGTTCCTTTATGGCATGCCTTTTTATCGGGGGATATGCGTGTATTGATGAAAGCGATGGTGCAGGGATGAATTTGATGGAAATTAAGCAAAGAGTCTGGTCTAAAATGGTTCTAGAGGTTTGTTTGTTAGTGCTATAATTGGTAGATTGATTTACTCCTAAGAATATGTGCTCTACAGTTTCACGATCAGATTAAGAATATTTGCTCAATTCATGTTTATTATAGGCCACTGCGCCAGGTTTGGAGGAAAAACTTGGAAAGCTAGCCCCTGCCCATGCTGTTGCTGGTTTAATTTCTCCCTATTTTGTGGAGAGGTTAGTGACTTATCTGTTTATCCATTATGCTAATGATGTTCTTTCAGGCTTGCTGATATTATTGCATTAATTACTCATAGCTTACTTTTGAATTTAGAAGTGAACACTAGTTTTTTGGTTGACTGGAATGCCGAACATGATGTCAGTTGTCAACTTCTGTTTGTGGGGATCACTTAAATGCGACATATAATATACATTACTCCCTACGTCCCAAATTAATTGTCTACTATCCTTTCTGTGAAGATTAAGGATGCGTTAGAGTTAGTTTTCTGTATCCCCATGTGCTCTTGTTGTAACAAAGTCAAGGGATTATAACCAACTTAAGGATATTGTTGGTAATTCATGCACGACTAACTGACCAAAATAGGAAGTGGACACTTGTTTTGGAACAATTTTTTTAAGAGACAGTGGACAATTATTTTGGAACGGAGGGAGTATATCATAGTTGTTTTCAATAATGGAAAGCAATTAACTAACATGATTATCCTCCTTGTGTAACATTCGTAAGTCTTGACAGGAAAGCACTGTTCTGAGCGATATTTGTGCTGCTTAAAATTCAAATAAATCATACGTTAAATACGAGACATAAAATGTTGTACTAAAATCTGTGCATCTCTGGATATAACATGAAACTTATAATGCATGATTAGTTGACAAATGATGAAAATGAAACTATGTTTTGGTGTTAAACTCTAAACTATGAACTCGGAATGTGTGTGATTGATGAATGCTTCTTTTCTATTTATGGTCAATAGTTATCTTCTTGGATGCTTGTCACACTAAGATTGACTAATAGATACTTCTCTAATTTCTCTTTAGGTTTCATTTCAACAAGAATTGTTTGGTTGTTCAGTGGTCTGGCGACAACCCAAACAGTTTAGCAGGTGCATGATTTCTTCGAATAGTGAATTTGATGGAGTTCATATTTTGGTTTAAAATCCAGAGTAAACACTTTCAAATTATTAATTTTGCTACTAAAAAACTTTACCTCTCTGTCATTGCGTCCGCCACTGTAATGGTCATTTTGTCCTAATTATCTAATCAACTTGCATTTTCCATCAGGTTTGACCCTAAGCACTCCTGGGGATTTGGCAATTAGTCTTGGTACTAGTGACACTGTAAGTTGAGATATGCCTTCTTAATCTTTTCACCTTTGTAAGAAGGTTGTTAAACATATCTTACAAAAGTAAGTGGCTGCTGTGCTTGTTCGATACGCTAAATTACTTATTCTCGACTAATTGCTTTACCTGACAATTGTGGATCTGGTAAATACATGTTTATTCAATGCTTTGCCATACCTTTCTGGCTGCACAGTTCATGGTGATGACATTTGTCCAGTTTTTTATTGGGGCTTGAATACCTCAATAGTTAACTAACACATGATTTTAATGTTGTGCTATCAAGAATCGTGTGCAGAATCTCAATATGTAGGAAAAAACTTATTCTTTTTTGTATGGCTTTGCTCTTTTATTAATCCGGGTTATACCATGACTCAGGTGTTTGGGATCACTAGCGATCCACAACCTAGATTGGAAGGACATGTATTTCCTAATCCTGTTGACACAAAAGGCTACATGGTAATGCTTTGCTACAAGAATGGTTCTTTGACACGTGAAGGTATTATACTGACCTCTTACATACTCCTTTTAATTCAAATCTAGAAGGTTCTCGTTGTAACTGCAATCTTATTACTAGATGTGCGAAATCGATGTGCGGATAAATCTTGGGAAGTTTTCAGTAAACTCATGCAGCAGACACCACCTCTCAATGGTTTGCAGCTCTCATCTTTTTATCAGTTTTCCAGAATACTAATTACCATCTAGTATCTTTTTTTTTTATCGGCAAGCGTACAAACACCGGACTCGAACCTGAGACCTCGAGGGAACAAGTGAAATCAACCACTTGCCCTACCGAGTGCTTGTTTATCATCTAGTATCTGATTTCTCTTTTTGGTTTCTATTACAGGTGGGAAGATTGGGTTCTACTACAAGGAGCATGAAATTCTTCCTCCCCTTCCAGGTTGGATTTTGGACTGTTAGTCTTAGAATACTAATCTCTCTCGTCGGTGAAAAATATTGACCTCTATGATCTTCATTCAGTGAACTGACCAATTTTTCACTCTTTGGCCATTGTGTCCTAAAATTATATTTATTAAATGCATAATATGCAACAGAGACACTTGCATCCATCATTTCGTGGCACACTTGATATTTTGTGATTACTAAAATTTGTTTCCCAAGTAGGCTAATAGTAAATTCAAATAGTTGAAATGCATATCATTATTATGTCAATCTTCTGATTCATCATTACCTATGCAGTAGCATTTATAGAATGGTACTCTATGTGTTCATTTCATATCTGCTAAAGTTGACTGTTCGTGGATTCAGTTATATATAAGCTCAATTTGTTTATGTGCCCAGTTGGTTTCCATCGCTACATTCTTGAAAATTTTACCGGTGATACTTTGGAGGGCCTGAATGAGCGTGAAGTGAAGGATTTTGATCCTCCTTCTGAGGTAATGCTCTCAAATAGCCTGTTCCATTTACATTATGCTGGCGAGGAACTTCTTCCACTCTGGACATGGAAGCCCTGAGATCAAAGTAAGGAAAAACTAAAACTTAACATTATTTTTTCCAGGTTCGGGCAATAGTTGAGGGCCAAGTGCTCTCAATGCGGGCTCATGCAGAAAGATTTGGGATGCCTTCTCCTCCAAAACGAATAATAGCTACTGGTGGAGCATCAACAAATGATAGCATTCTTAGTTCCATAGCTACTATATTTGGCTGCGATGTCTATACCGTCCAAAGACCTGGTAAGCATTTTTGCTCGATATTGAATCTCATTAGTAGAAACATTAATGAAATTGATTATATCCATCTTGAACCTCCATTGAACCAGTCAGCCCTAACCAGTTACCGTGGTTTTTAAATATCATCTCTTTTTCTGATATTGAGATTTATATCTAGCAAAGATGCTTACACGGTCTTTGCCTGCTGTACAGATTCGGCTTCCCTTGGAGCTGCATTGAGGGCTGCTCATGGTTGGCTGTGCAACAAAAAAGGCAGTTTTGTCCCCATAGCAAGCTTGTACCAGGACAAGTTGGAGAAGACATCTCTCAGTTGTAAGCTCTCAAAGACTGCTGGAGACCAACAAATGGTTTCCATGTACGCTTTGTTGATGAAAAAGAGAATGGAAATAGAGAATCGCCTCGTTGAAAAGTTGGGGCGTTCCTAGATTTGAAACCAAAATCAAAACTTTCGGGAACATGATGGTGAATAGTTAGTTATGCCTTGTGGCTTAGTCCTTCAATAAGTTGTGTTCAGACACAAAATGACAAAATAGTTAGTTTTTTGTGCAGAAAATTTAGGAAAATGTAAACCAAGATTCTAATAAATGAATGAAATAAAAGAAACTTGCAGATTTTGCTTGACGAACCAGAGTTCATGTATTCAAGAATTGAAATCTAAGTATTTCAAATACCACACTTATCTGCCAATGCCAGAACAGGTTTAATAAAAGGCACATATTTTCCCAGAAATAAAATATAAAGACAAGCATAACAATCAATAATGAAAAACAAGATCATACCCAGATCAGTACTCCTCTCCTTCATCCCCATCATCCCCCTCAGCAGACTCTGCACCAACCTCCTCGTAATCCTTCTCCAGTGCAGCAAGATCCTCCCGAGCCTCAGAGAACTCTCCTTCCTCCATACCCTCACCGACATACCAGTGCACAAAGGCACGCTTGGCGTACATGAGATCAAACTTGTGGTCAATGCGAGAGAAAACCTCTGCAACACTGGTTGAGTTTGAGATCATGCAGACAGCCCTCTGGACCTTA
Source organism: Pelargonium nanum (assembly GCA_036897485.1). NCBI lineage: Eukaryota > Viridiplantae > Streptophyta > Magnoliopsida > Geraniales > Geraniaceae > Pelargonium > Pelargonium nanum. The sequence goes on along the minus strand of JAYMTF010002261.1, from coordinate 5,756 downwards.
GCTAGGTCACCCCCGGAACAACAGTTGGTGGTTGATAGTTGATGCCGCACTTGAACCCAGTAGGGCACCAATCAACAAACTGGATTGTGCGCTTGGTCTTGATGGTGGCCACAGCAGCATTGACATCCTTGGGCACAACGTCACCCCGGTACATGAGGCAGCAAGCCATGTACTTGCCATGGCGAGGATCACATTTAGCCATCATAGATGCAGGCTCAAAAGCGGTGTTAGTGATCTCAGACACTGACAGTTGCTCGTGGAATGCCTTCTCAGCTGAGATTACAGGGGCATATGAGGAAAGCATGAAATGGATTCTCGGGTAGGGAACCAGGTTGGTCTGAAACTCGGTCACATCCACATTAAGAGCTCCGTCAAATCTCAGAGAGGCAGTGAGGGACGAGATGACCTATATCACAAAAGTATGTTTTGATTAGAAAACCCGTCAACAATGCCCATTTCTGTTGATTCAAATAGTTACTAATTACCTGAGACACAAGGCGGTTCAAATTGGTGTATGTAGGGCGCTCAATATTAAGAGAGCGCCTACAGATGTCATAAATGGCTTCATTGTCAAGAAGCACAGCAACATCCGTGTGCTCGAGAAGGGAGTGGGTAGAAAGGACACTATTGTAGGGCTCTACCACGGATGTTGAAACTTGGGGCGAGGGGAAGACGGTGAAACTGAGCTTTGATTTTTTGCCATAGTCAACAGAAAGACGCTCCAAGAGCAGCGAACCAAGACCAGAACCAGTACCACCTCCAATAGAATTGAAGACGAGGAACCCCTGAAGGCCAGTGCAGTTGTCTGCAAGCTTCCGGATTCGATCCAAGCAGAGGTCAACAATCTCTTTCCCAACTAAAACAAAACACCAAATACTTAGAATTGTAAATAAGAATAAAAACAGACACTATATCAGAACATAATGTAGACAATTACTGGTATAATGGCCACGGGCAAAGTTGTTAGCCGCATCTTCCTTTCCACTTATGAGTTGCTCGGGGTGGAAAAGTTGGCGGTATGTTCCAGTTCTCACTTCATCAATGACGGTGGGCTCAAGATCAACAAAGACAGCACGAGGGACGTGCTTCCCAGCACCAGTTTCACTGAAAAAGGTGTTGAAAGCATCGTCTCCTCCGCCAATTGTCGCATCACTTGGCATCTGGCCATCAGGCTGCGAAAGGAAAGGCAAATTTTCATCCAAAATTGTTCAGAAACAACCTCTAATGCATACAGTTAATTTTCCTAACAAAGAAAACACAAAAGGTGCAATAACTAAATGTAGAAAAAAGCAGCCAGTAAGAACATTTGCATTACAAAGAGCAGTAATATCAAATCATTTAAACATTGCTATGAACCCTAAAGCTCATCATAGATCTGTCAGAGTCAACAATTATCAACTAATAGTGACAAATATCAATTATCTGATACTTTATAGTCGAAACATACAACAATTGGCGCACAAACAATACCAATTCAAAACATTATTCTATTTCTAAACCAATTCGCTAGTGAACAAAACATTCTCACAAGTTTGTAAATAACAAAAAAGAAAATAATATTTTATAAAAACAAATAAACATATAAAACTGACTCTCGTAAAACTGGATCTAACCAAATTTTGGAGAACGAACACCTAGTAAACCAGAGCCAACAAAATGCACAGACAAAAACAAAATCACAGATAATATTTCCATCTGAAAGCTTTTGATTCAATTTGATATTCAAAATCTCAAAATTTGCGAAAATCATCAATTCACAAAGCAGTGAAGAAGTTGAATAATCGAGAAACCGAATTCTGTTCAATTCCGATCAATAAATGAAATGAAATGTAAAGAAACATCATGATCAATCGGCACCTGAATTCCATGCTCGAGGCAGTAAAGCTCCCAGCAGGCGTTGCCGACCTGAATACCGGCCTGACCAATGTGAATCGAAATGCACTCTCTCATTTTATATATGTTTCACGGATTCAGAACAGAAGAAGAAGAAGAAGAAGAAGAAGAAGAAGAAGAAATGAGCAGCGTTTATGAAGACGCTTTTTCTCAATGGTGAATTGCTTGGGGTTGGGACTCTCTATATGTGGGTTTTTATAGGAGGACACCATGATGAAGACGATGATCATGATTGATTAGTGCTGTTGCTGTGGCTCACGCTGACTGTTGAGAGCGGTTAACGCTCAAGGCCAGCTCCAGCTCAGCTCGGCTGGCCGAGTAACCGCTCTCTCTTCAAAGTTTAAACAACGTGGCCAGTCAAAGTTTACGGGTTATCAAGACCGAAAATTTCAGTCATATATTTGTTTTAAGTTGAAAGTTTATGGGTTATTTGTAATTAATCTAAAAAATAACTTCAAAACTAATATAGTAACAGATTTTATGGGTGATTTTGCAATGAAAATTATTAAATTAGAGTTGAGTGATGAGAATTCTTGGTGGTCTAGAATTGTCATTCTTACTAATTTTTCACCAACGTAAATGTACTTCAAAATATAGATTTAAAAATGTACTATAAAATGGGTTTAATCGTGGCCTTTAGTTTATGCACATTCACATTAAATATAGCCTTCCATATATCACATGAACTTATATATAAGTTGTATTCATATCCAACATTTATCCAGCGACAAATTTTGTCAAGTCGTGTCTTTTCTTTTTGAAAATTAAACTCTTAATTTATAAACTATATTTTCATGCATATAAACTATATTAATAAAATACGTACAAATTCCGATAGTGGTAAAAATTGATATGTGCGTCTAGATGTGACCGTAAGTTTCGACAGTTTTGTTTGTACCAATACTTTGCAGGAACTGCATCATAAACTTTGGCTTTTCTATAGCTATACGAGATAGAGCAGAAATAGTAAGGGAGTGGCTATTTCCACACCTTTTATTGGCTCCTTCCACAGCCAAATTAATCAAGTTAGTGATAATGACAAAATTGCCCTTTCACCCATCACCACTTTCTTTACTGGATCTCAGACTTTTCTCCATTTTGTTTTTTTCCAACCATTTTTGCAGCAAGTCACCTTGTCACTACCGATTATTTGCATAAATACTGAATTTTTAAAAGCTATCAGCGATGTTTACGGAAATCAACCTATTTACCTCCGTGATATTCATAGAATCATCAAGACTTGTGATGATTTTTTTTTATCATTATCAGCAAGTAATAATTTGTTTTATTAATCTAAAGGATAAACAAACTTCAAAATCGTTCCGAACAAAAACGTCTAAGAATTGTTACAAGAAATTGAAGAACTAAGAGGAGATGAGAGCCACTGGTCCAGTCTGCAATATTGGTGGTTGACAGGAGCATCCATGGATGTGTGCCAAATTGAGAAGACAAATCACTGTATCTTGCAAACCCGTTGAGAGAGGATCTGGTTGAGCGTGATCAAAAGTGGCATTGTTTCCAGCAAGCCAAACGAACCATAGTGTTACTTTGCAAGTCGCTTTCCGTTGGGGGCTAGCAGACTTCTAAGACATAGACTCTTGTGATGATTTTATTCACTTTTAGATAAATATTTTTCTTTGCTTTGTACTATAAGCATAGTGTACTCAAACAAATTGTAAGTCTAATCATCAAACTTCAATCTATTTTATTCCTGATTTTGATTCGGTTACATACATGCTAGCTTATTGTTCCTTTTTTCACTAGAAAGAGATCAATTTCATATATATCAAATTAGAAATTCTAATCTATAAATCAAATTCTGACTATGAGCTACTTCAATGTCTTTCTTTTATTTCTTCTTGGGCCTCTTTGCTGCTGGGCTCCAAGAGAATAAACAGGGTATGGGATGCTCTATGCATGATTGTTTTTTGGTTCATTTGGCTTGGTCGAAACTCATTGGTATTCCGAGATCAATATCCAAGTGTTGAAGATACAGTTTCTCGCATCAAAAGTTTTACTTTGATCTTAGCTCCTTGCTTAGATAATTCAATTTGTAATTCGATTCCTTTTAATCTTTGGGCCTCTAATCCTATTTCGTGTCTGGAATCGGATTAGTCCCCTTTTTTTGTACTTTTATTTGGACCTTCGGGTTGGTTGAATAAAAGGTACCGCTTGCTTATCAAAAAAAAAACATTTCATGCTGATCCTTTTTAACTAACCATTGGCTGCTCAACATGTGTAGAAATTCAAAATTTGTGTCCTCCATGTCACTTTCCTCAACTTTATTCTTCTATACGACATCGGCAACTTGTTCATAAAAACAAATATATCGTTAGTTATAAATCAGAGATTAACATGGTACACCTCATAACTGACGTAACCGTACCTCCATCATGCAACCACCAAACCAATATTATACAATTTTATTAACTTAATCACATCATTATTTAATTTGTGAACCATTTGGTTAGTGTAATTGGAAGATGCAATGAATTCATCAGCTGTTTCCATTTCCAGTGTCTAGTAAATCCCCCTTAGTTATTTCATATAATTATTTATGTAATAATGATTGGATGGTTCTCCAATTTGGCGGGAAATTACAGAGTTGAAGTAGTTGGTTTCTTGGACTAATTTCTCAATGTCCACAAAGAGTGGCTGAGAGAGAGGTGTGAACAAGATCTATATATATGTTGACTGTCTTAATTTCAGGAAACATTATGCACTTCATTTGGAAATTGGAATTCCACTGTGAAATGAATGGACACACGTACATATATTATAATATGGCCAATCAAAGATACATTGTATCTGTTGTTTCCATATAAGTGAATCCAAACATAAAGATCACAAATCTATTTATTCTCGTACGGATTCACAGTCAAGATTGCTGTTCCAGTTCGTCCATTGTGTCATTTTCCTTTCTGTTGTAAATAAGTTTTACTTGAATTCTTGTTTATTCATTCAGTCAACACATGATGCTCTAACCAATTATCATCGGGGCAAGTGCATGGCTTAAGACGTTTGCTTCTTTTGAGGTCTCAAATACGAGGTTCGGTTGATACGCTTGCTGATAAATATAAAAAACACATATTGCTCTTGTATATTTATCAATTTGGTTGACCTTTACATTTATAAGCCATGAAAGGGAAACATAATTCATTTGCATATATACAATGATGGAACCATATTGTTGGGACTAACTAAAGGTGCCTATGAGTAGGGAATTATTTAGAGCTTGTACCTTGAAGTTGGAACAACTTATAATTATAAATTACTTGCGGATATATACAACGATGAACAACATGACACCATATATTGCTCTTTAAAATCTAAAGGAATATTATAAAATTAAAATGATGATGTTCAAATATATATATGTGTTAAGAACCAATAAATATAGAGGCGGTACCATGAAAGGCACAACGTACTGAATCAATGTTGTGGTATAACGATTAATGTGAAAATAAATTAATATAGTTTTGGTTATTATAACCTTAATTAGTGATTAGAGCTATAGGTATCATTCGATTATTAAAACATTAATTAGTTAAAGAAGTTGGAGGAGGGACCACAATGGTAACATGGTTGCTTCGTGTGTTGAAAATAAGAGTGATTAAAAGAAAACATATGGACTTGAACGCGCTAGTTTCAAGACCAACACAAGTCAACACCTTGCTACTGATGATTTTAATTTCATGATATGTATATAAATGGCTGAAGATTTAATGCCTGAGAACCCATTCCATTTCCATTAATTCCAGATCAGATTATAAGTATTGTATTGTATTGGAGATGGTGAGGTCTCCTTGTGAAGGACTTGGGTTGAAGAGAGGCACATGGAGTCCTGAGGAAGATCACAAGTT
>JAYMTF010002260.1:0-18935 GCA_036897485.1 Pelargonium nanum | reverse complement strand
TTTTCGGAACTCAAGCTTCTCAGTCATCCGAGGATTCTTCCTCTTGACATAGAAGAACCCAGTCCCTGCAGCCGATACAAGCCTGATAAAAATAGCAGCTTTCTTCTTCTTATCACCCATTCCTACTTACACAAAGAAAACCGAAAGATGAGCACGCACACAATGAATGGATGATGATAAATGACATAATTACAGTCCAACTAGTAGAATTTCAAACAAAATATGTTACTTATTGTGAAATAAGCAACTACATGTAACCAATGGCAGAGTTAGGGGGCGGCCATAGTAGGCAGTGGCCTATGCCGGTGTCCTAAAACTTCATAACATACTATGACATTCAACAATTTTAACAAAAATGCCTCCTCCTAATAGTAGTGAAGCCCTCCTCTATCTTAAATAAGTTCATTTCACAGATTATACTAAGAATTTGTGTGCCCCTCTTGAGCAAAATCCTAGCTTCCCCATGTCCTACAACCAAGAAATCTGACAATGCAACCGTAAAAATTTATTGTTGTGCAATTACCGTAAACTAATATATAATCTTATGTTGGATATAAGCAACTTAATCTATCCCAGATGCATTTGAACCCAAATAGCAGGGACAATATTGCACTTTCAAAAGTCGCTTTCAGAATCAACTAAAAACAAGTACGATCATCTGAGTAAATTGCATCTGAACCAGCGGGCATCTGAAATCCAAACTGGCCTAAAATTATTCCGATCCGACTGAAAGGATTCAGATTACTCTTTAACAATCAGAATCCAAACATTGCAATTTTTGTTTTGCTTTGTGACTAAAAGTAGTTGTAATCCAAAGTGAATAAACACAAGCAATTTTGCTCACTCTCATTACTGTCATCTCTGGTTATATATTTAGTGTTATACCCCAAACCCAAGCTTCAAAACAAAACACCCTCACCAAATAAATAAATAAACAGAACCAAGCTCTCTTTTTTCTTTTAAGAGAGTTCATTTGCTGATTTTTTTGGTTATTGATGTACATTTAGCAGAGTGAGTAGTCTTCTATTCTATAATTTCAGTCCAAAGGATATCTAAAAGGGATTCAGTAGTAAGCAAAGACACAATATGAGACTGAGGTGGAACTTTTATTTTTCTCTATTTATTACAGTAATAAGATTCACAACTTCTATTCTTCAACTTTTTTTTCCTGGAAACCACATCATAGCACAAGTCTACAACTTTCTTCACCATACATAATCTTAAGAGTTAAGACCTCACATTGCAATGTTAAGAGACTCAGACTACACTTTTGTTGGACAGGAGAACTTTAATATATAATTAAAGTAAACAAATTTTTAATACTCTACCAACTACTCATTATGCAATTTCAGGGATAAAGTAAAACTTTTAGTAGTAACTTAATTATTAGACTCTTCCCTTAATCCACTACATATTTTCTAGGATAGAAGTACAAGACAACCCTACCAGAACTTAGAGAAAGGCTTAACAGTAAGTTTATTTCTTTGGACTCCACAGGTATGAGTTCCTCATGAATATAAATGTTGAGTAAAAGGTAAATGATTCATTTTCAGTAATTTATAGAGTGCACCAACCAATTCTTGATGCTCAACTGTGTCATTTGAAATTAAATTGTATCACAAATAAGCTCTATTGCTCTGATTTTAAACTATAAAATCAATTTGATGAGACAAACACTCTTACAAAATTTGGATCCAGCAATTTCTTACTCAACTCAACAACTGTTGCCAATATTTCGAGTGAATCTGAATGAATCACGACTATTAAGCAACAAGCGATGGGTTTGGAACTTACCGGCGGCGGCGAGCACAAGGAAGAAGCACGACGGTGAGACGGCGAGGCAGCTGGTACAAGAAGGTTAAGTTCAGTTGAGTTACAAAGAAGAAAGTACTCGCTACTGTGACAGAAACACCAAAGATCAAACCCTAACTATTCAGCTATTGTTGAGAGAGAGAGAGAGATAATTTACCGGCGGGAGGAGGCAGATCGAGAAGCACGGCGGGAGGCAGCGGCGGGAATCGTTGAAGAAAGAAGACTGAGTGAAGGATGTCCTTTCCTTTTGACCTAAATTTATCTTAGGCTAATTGCAGTATTATTGAGAAAAGTAAAATTTCTCAATAATATGTATATCGATATATGCACATAGTCTCGCAACTCAAATAGTAAGAGCATCCATTTGCTAAACTTGTTGGTGTTATGATAATTGTGTAAAATTGTTTACATCAAACTAAAGGTATTTTTTCCGCACAAAAAAAACATAGATGGACAAACGAATTGCAATCACTTCATTTTTGCCTCAGTGAATAAAACATGACGATTCGCTTGAGGGTCGAAATTTCGAAATACAAGATTCTCAGTTGTCCGATGATTCTTTCTCTTGACATAGAAGAACCCAGTCCCTGCAGCCAAGACAAGTATGATAAAGATAGCTGCTTTCTTCTTCTTTTTCTTCTTATCACCCATTCCTACTTGCACAAAGAAAATCGAAAAATGAGCAGACCAAATGCAATGAATGGATGATGATGATAATGACATGATTACCGTCCAACTAGTGGAATTTGAAACACAATATGTTACTTATTGTGAAATAAGCAACCGCTTGTAACCAATGGCAAAGTTAGGAGGTGACCATAGTAGGCAATGATCTATCTCGGCGTCCTAAAACTCAATTATATACCGATGACATTCAATAATTTTAACAAAAAGTATCTCCTCCCAACAATAGTATCTTCTCCTTTATCTTCAAGTTCATTTTACATATTATACTATGAACATTTGTGCCCCCACTTGAGCATAGTCCTCGTTTCGCCACGGGCTATAAGCAAGATATATGACAATGCAACGTACAAAAATTGTTGTGCAATTACAATCAACTAATCTATTATCTTATAGTGGATACAAGCAACTGCATCTAACCCAGATGCATTTGAACCATAATAGCAGGGACAATATTGCAATTTCATAAGTAGCTTTTAGGATCAAATAAAAACAAGTAAAATCGTCTTGGCTGACATTTGAAATCCAAACCGGCCTAAAACCAATCAGATCCGACTGAAAGGATTCAGATTATTTTTTAACAATCCAAAATAGTTTATATATAAAATGTTGTGTTACCGAGATTGAATCATGCAAATATATAATGATGTAAATTTTTTTAATAAAAAAACATGTAAAGAAAAGCTCAAGTTGAAGAATATGTATTATATCTCAACCAAAAAATAACAATGAAAACTAATAGACTATCATAATCTCAACTATGACTATATACTAATGAATCAAAGTAAAGTCAAATGGGGTTCCCAACTTCAGTTTTTGTTTCTTGACCATCTTCCAAAGCAGCAACTTGAGCCTTTATCTGTTTTTGCTGTAGAGAATAGAGAAGTTCTTGGAGAGCAACATCAGGATCATTACTCTTCATCAATTCTTCAGCCACCATCGCAGGAGTGGTCTCCAAATCTTCCAACAAAGGATCAATCTGTTGGAACATAGGGTGGTCACCATCAATGTCATGATAGGGTCCAATTGCTCCTTGTGATTGGTAGTAAACACAATGATCCTCTCCTCCGCGCAGCTCGACCATAACCCATCAATTGAGTTCAACAAACCCGAAAGCGTTAGCTGCATAAAACATAGGACTCAATACAATTTTGTAGAAAATTGAACAAAATTTCAATGACATGTTTACACTTACCTCTTCACCCGCTGACTCCTCGGATTTTTGAGTCTTTTCTTTATCAAGAATGGCATGAGAACATAAAAAGAAACATAAAAGAACATTCAAATACGAAAAAATATGTTAATTAATTAGGATTTGGTGCTGATCATACCCTATCATGCACTTGGGAGCTGCAATCAATGTCTTCAATTACAAGAATGGACCGATCGAATGTGGTGAGCAAAGCTTTCCGGAGCTCGGCGTTAGACTGAATGCTAGACAGCTCCAAATCATAAACATCAAATTTCAAGTAATTGGCCATGGCGGCGATGAGGCTCGACTTTCCGGTCCCCGGCAGTCCATAAAGCAAGTATCCTCTCTTCCACGCCCTCCCTACTTTCGTGTAGAAGCTCTTGCGGCCCAAAAACCTGTCCAGATCTTCTAGCAGCGCCTTCTTCATCCCGGAGGCCATGGCAATAGTGTCGAAGGTGGACGGGTGCCGATCTTGGACGGAAGTGTATAAAGCTTCAGCTTCTTCTGGTTCCTCCTCGTCTCCGCAAAAGAATCAAGAATATTCTTCAAATACTCTTCCATAATTTTTTCCTGGTGCCTCTTGTTGAAGGTGAGGGTGTAGTATCTTTCATTGACAGTGCGTGCACCTGATTGAGTTTCCTTGACGCTCACGTAATTGTACCACGAGAGCTTGATGCCTTGGAAGGTGTCGCGCACGGTCTGATTGTCCACCATGGTGGTGGTCACGGCGGTTTGGCTGGTGGTCTTGTCGTTGCGGCTGAGACTCTAGTGCTCCTCCACTTTGAGGACGATGTGGTTGGAGAACAAATAAGGGATGAAGGAGAATAAGTCCTTGAGCTTGTCGTATTGCTTCTATAGCTTCCAATTTTTATCGGCCTCTCACATCTAAAATTGTTATGATCCTATCAATAATGGATACAAAATCCCAACAGTTAACATCTACGAGAGTGAGCTCTTGCTAAGAATTAGGTCAAATTTATGCTTAAAATTGCAATGCCCACAAGCCACAACTATACTTAATGCTTCAAGACATCTCTCTGAATCTAATCAGACGTGCAATGCCCAAATTTATGCACAATTTGGTGGTCTCTAGCTCCCAAAAAGGAACAAATAGATAGACCCTTCAAACCACATAGAGGCATGTCCACAAGGGAAAAGGAAGCTTCAACACTCTTAATTAACTTTATCTTTTTCACCAAAATGTGTGCATCCACTGAAATTAACAATGTTGCCAAATTGTGCTCTATGTTGAAAATTTAGTATTTTGTTAAACATGTCAATTCGAATCCGATCAGTTTATTAAACAAGTTAAATAACATTATACAAATACAATTGATTTATTGACGGGTTAACACAACATGATACAATCCGTTCAATTGTGGAATTAATAAATAAAAAAACGTCGGGAGTGGCCAACTTTTACCCATTAAGAAGTAGCAAAGTTTGGAAAGGGGACTCAGATTTCTCAAACTACCAACACTTTCCTACACTGTTACTAATGAATTGATATTTAAAACCGTTCATTCTGGATACCTCTCTATCAAAACATTGAATTTCTAAATTCTCTTAAGGACCTCCCGAAATTCATTTTAGAGTTCGTTGAATAATTTTTATGAATTGCTTCATTTCACCCATTTGGACTAAATAACGAGCTAATGAATCTCCTTTATTTTTTGCCACTAGACCTCCCAATCGAATTCTTTGTAACATTCAAAATTATCGATTTTCCGAAAATCACATTGCATTCTAGAAGCTAGTAGCATATATTGGTATTGATAAACCCTAATTTATCTATTACAAAAAATACAAAACAGAATTATGCATAGCACCTTAACTAACTTCTCATTATTATTTTTTCACATATATAAACCTAGACGATTATTTTGAGATTTTTGATATGGAGACGGAGAATACATATGAACACTTCGAGTATAAGTTAAACATGAACGCTCCTTTTACTCCTTTTTTCGAACTTAAAAGTGATAATCTTCAATAAAATTCAAAAGCAACAATGCTGCAATTATTGAAATATGATCTTGAAGACAATACCTACAAATTCAAATCAGGGAAATTAAGTGTGCACAAATGTGACAGAACGGGTTTTGGGTTGTGTTCTTGAACCCTAATCTAAGCCCGAGTCGAAAGTACTTGAGTTTTGAGTTCCGGTCAGAATTCAGTACAATGTGTTGAATTGTGGGGGTTTCCCGCACCCGACTTGAAAGTCGTCTGTGAATTTGAATCCAATTTGGGTGAGAAACCCTAGTCGAAAGTACTTGAGTTTTGAGTTCCGGTCAGAATTCAATACAATGTGTTGAATTGTGGGGGTTTCCCGCACCCGACTTGAAAGTCGTCTGCGAATTTGAATCCAATTTGGGTGAGAAATTGTTCACCTAAATTGTCAACGCTAACGAGTAGTAACAACATTAAAAAAAAAAAAATCATGTGTTGTTGGGTCCATACTATCAATAGAGAACATACCAAATGGTTTAAACAATGACAGTTACATATAAAACTTTCCATCCAACAAAAACATATTTAATACAACAACCAATTCAAAGACCCAATTTGCAAAAACAGCCATAATTTACAACAGTTCATATACTTCCACATGAAACAAAATGTAGCATCATATACTTATAACATAACAATCCCCTACTACAAATCCATAACACGCGTATGTTACAACTTAAAAAAAACCCCCCAAAACCCGAAATTGCTAACCACAAAGCACAATATAAACTGCAAAATCTCAAGGGTTCATGAGGGACAATCATGCAAATGTTGGCTCAAGTAGACAAGGGACACTCATGCAAATGTTGGCTCAAGTAGACAAGGTGCCAAGTAAGTCCCATTAGAGTGAGTAGGTTAAGCAAAGAGGAGCATGAATTGAACCTCTTGAGCTTGCTGTTCAATTCATCGGCCCGAGCTCTAATAGCGTCGTCCTCGGCTCTCTCGGGGAAAGGCGTGGGAACCACAGCGCAAGCTGTGGCTGATGTGACCGCCGGGTCTATTACTGGTTGAGACTCAACCGCCCTAGTGATGGCGGGAGTTTGTCTCTCTGCCGCCCTACTGCTGGATTCTCCGCCTTCACTTTCTCTACCTCTTCCTTCTTCTTTCTCTAACTTCATTCTCTCAAACATTATCTGCTCAAAATTATGTGCCAAAAGCATAGCATGAGTTCAACTCTTACTAAAATTACTTCAAAATACTTCAAATGCACAAAACTTCTCTAACCTCGTGTGGAATAAAACCAATACATGATGTAATCATTTCAAGAATCAAACTTTTAAATGCTTTCATGCCAATAGGAGAAACACAAGTTCTAAATCTATCAACTATAGCCATATTGCTTCTATAAAAAGCAAATTATAACAAACAAAAAATCAAACATGTAAACCAACATGAGAGTGTGTATGTTTACAAATCCTCGAATGCAACTCCAACCTAGCAATTTGCTCTTGCATCCAAATTCATTATAATGGGAATAAGTGTTGCACTAAGAGTTTATAAATCTCGCCCCCCCTAAGATATAACCTATATCGTAACATAACATATAGCTTTACACACACTTTCGTTAGGGGAAAAAAGACATTTAATATAAGAAAAGAAAGTACATCACTAGAACATATACAATTCAAAAATCATATTTAAGTTGACCCATCAAATCAATGTAACATTGACATCACCATTCCCTAATTAAAAGTAAGTTTCAAGGGTAACTAGGTCAACATCAGCAACACAAGTAAACACATTCTTAATAGTCAATAAGCACTTAGTCAACATCAACAATACAAGTAAACACATTCTTAACAGTCAATCAACAAGGTTAATTTCTAACAAACTAGATTGTATTCAATCTACAAAATAATGGAACATATCAAATACTTGAATCAACTTATTAGCTTCAATCTTCGTAACTACGACGATATGAATGAAGTATGAGCGTACATTACCTTAGTGGCTCTAGGCTCAACCAAAAACAAATTGGTGAGAGGCATTAGTAGAGAAACCAAGAGATTATAGCTTTGATACATTTCCGCGGGATTCGATAACCTCTTCCTCTGCCTCAACAAATGCCCAAACAATGCAGCTCCAATGCAACAAGCCATCGCCTTGAAATAAACCGGATACACCTTACTTTGCACCATCCCAAATTGGTGCCTTGGCAAAGCCCTAGCTAACAAATTACTTGATATGAAAGATATCCAAAACGACATCCCGAAAGCCGTTGCAAAACCCAACAAATTGATAATGCCCATCAAATGATTGAGCCTCTCCGGAGGCATGTTCCGCAGCTTCACAGCTGCGTGTTCGGCTTTTTCACTTAACCTCGTTGCATTTGATAAAATGTCTCGCCAGGCCGCCTGGCCAGTGTCTTTTGCCAGGTCTACTTGTTCGTCTACGGCTTCTTTAGCACTATAAGCTCGGTCTTTTATGGCCTCTTTAGCATCTTGAGATCTTCGTGACAACCCTTCTTTTACAGCCTCTTTGGCACTATAAGCTCTATCTTTCGCTTTGTGAACCGCATCGCTCATGGCGTCTCCGTCTTCCGCATTTTCAACTGTTTCTTTGGCATCATAAGCTCTATCTTTTAGGTTGTGAACCGCATTGCCTATGGCGTTTTTAGCACTATAAGCTTTGTCTTTCACTGTCTCTTTAGCACTATAAGCTCCGTCTTTGACAGCCTCTTTAGCATCATAAGCTCTATCTTTTACTTTGTGAACGGCCTCGCTCGTGGCATCTTTAGCTCTATAAGCTCCGTCTTTCGCGGTCTCTTTAGCATCATAAATCATATCTTTAGCACCATAAGCTTTATCTTTCGCGGTCTCTTTAGTATTATAAGCTCCGTTTTTCGCATTTTCAATCGCATCATAAGCTCTATCTTTTACTTTGTGAACCGCCTCGCCCGTGGCATCTTTAGCCCCATAAGCTCCGTCTTTCACATTTTCAATCACATCATTCACAACTTCTTTAGCATCATAAGCTCTATCTTTTACTTTGTGAACCGCCTCGCCCGCGGCATCTTTAGCACTATAAGCTCCGTCTTTCGCGGCCTCTTTAGCATCATAAGCTCCGTCTTTCGCCTCCGAAACCCTATCTTTAGCTCTTCCAAACACATTACCAATCTTCTCCTTGCACTTCCCATAACCGTCGCAAATAACCTCTCCGGCGCTGCGGCCGCCGCCATCACCGCCACCTTCATCTTGCTCCTCCGGCAAACGTCGACTCTCCGGCGTCGTCTCCGGCTGCAAAATCACCCTCTCTCTACCGCTCTTGGCGGCGGAAACATGGTCATGCGGAGAAATCGAAACCTTGGTGTTGTGTTGACCATTTTCATCGTACTCGACCACCACCACCCTGTGACCTTCCCGGACGATAACGGTACTGTCTTGGTGATCATCTTGGCGGTTTTGGGCAGACCAAACCCTAGTTGCTGCGAGTGAGCTCACGACAAGACACAGAGCCAATAAATTCATGATCTTCGTCATTGTCGACACTTTTTCTTAACTTTTGTCTGTAAATTTTTTTTTTTTGTTGATGTTTTGGTCGGATGTTGAGGAAGAAGATGCTGACGGTGGTTAATTTTGTGAGTTTGGCCACGTTGCATGGCGTGGTTGCAATGTGTGACACGTGGGTTATCTGCATGGCCACGTTGTGGAACACGTGTCCCTTTTGTGACTCGAAGAATGTAGTGGCATGCAAGTACATGTCCAAGGTTATGACCGTCTTTTCACTTGCCGCCATTCTACCCCGCCCCAAACTTGATATTTGGTTATTGAATTTTGACCCAATTTGCAGTTTGGTTCATGAATTTTTTTAACCTAAATTAATTCTCGAATTATTAAATATAAACCAAAATAGTATTTTTTAAGTGGTCTGATATTGAATTTATAATATATTAAAATTTATCTTATTCAATTATTTTGTTAACACGACAACTCATTTTGGACTGCAACGTCAACAAAATAATTAAAGAAAATAACATTTAATATTTTTTTTTTGACTGAAACATTTTAATATATTTTGAATTACATGTTAGATCAGTTAACAAAAATAAAAATCCTGGCGGAAACTAAAAATAGGGACTATTTAAATCCATAATAGGTTTAAAAATTTTCAAAAGCCAAATTGGATCCATAAATGAAAATTCACGAATGGAGTTGAAATTTTACCCAAAAAATAAATTAGCGATTTAACTGTAGCTTGATACAATCACTAATGGCAGAGTAATAATAGCCATAGCAATTCACATTTGTTGGTTTGAATTTGACAGGAAAAGTATGCAAGCTTTCCAACTTAACCCAACACGTTTAAATAAAAATGTTAAGTGACCCCGCACGACCATATTTATGACCCATAACTAATGATACGACTCAAACACGACCTAAATGTAAAACAGATTGAGTTAGTAGACACACATTCAACTAAATTGAACACAAACCTACTCATCTCTCGTTAGTGTTCTAAAATAGAATGGATAGTTGGATATTGAAATGACAAGAACCTAGCACAAAATGAAAATGGTACGTGCTTTGGTGGTGATTGGTGAAGATCAATACTAAGCATTGTTCTTGTACAATAATGATAGTCAATACCATAAACCTATACCAACATTTTTAGAAATGCCAACCAAACCATACCATATATTTTCATTAATCCAATATATAGGATGTTGATCCAAAACAGGCCAGCTTTATACCATACAAATTGTAACTAATATGACCCAAAAAATACTATTATACACCATTTTACAACAACTACAATACCACAAGGACTTTGAAAAGTAAGTTTTTGGTATTATGCAGCTGAGAAGCCTTCTAATTGTGGATTTCATCCATCCAATCTCCTCACATTGGAGAAGAAACTCAACATAGATGACAGCAATTAGAAGACGGGTTTTTAATTGAGAGAATAAAGCTTATTACCAACTATACCCCGAGACAGACTTCGATTTGTCGGGTGATTACACGGGATAGTGTGAAGAGTCTCTTTAGGACTCTTGATCATTGACAACACATTTGCACTTCTTCTGATGCTCGGAGAGTTCCTGCATGTTCGAGATTTTTAGCCGTTGGATAAGAGCTTAGGCAATTTTATGATACAATAGCCTCCTCATTTCATCACATGGCATTAACAAATTGTGTTCATGGAACGTGTTGATAGTTTAGTTTATTTAGTTAAATGGACCAACCCGAACATGACCCAATTATTACATGGTTTGAGTATGAACGCAACCCATTTATGACTTCTGAGTGGGTTGACATGACACTTAGATAATTGTTTCAAAATTACACGAAACAACCGACACATTTAAATAAGTGGGCTTGGATTGATCCGAACTGACCCGACATATCTGGCCAAGTTAATCTATATGGGATATTATTGACATGATATGTTTCAAAATTTATCATTTATCCTTAAGTTGGTCGCTAAATGGGGCACACGACCAATTTAACATGTCAGACAGGCAGGTTTGACGTGAACACAACACGATTAACTAAACGAGTTGGGTAAGTCAACACGAACACGATTAAACTGAACCCAAACCAGCTTAAGTTTGTATCGTGTTTGTGTCGAGTCATGAGTCATGACCCAAAATGCCACCCCTAAATAGCACATATTCATGTACTGTGCAGAGAAACAAAAGGGTAGTGTTTAAAATGAAATGAACTTAATCTTGCTAACATTAGGTTTGGATTTCTAGTCCCAATTCTTGCCGTCCAACAAAAAAATGACAAATTTGGTAAAAGAGTTGCACTTCAAATTCAAGGCAACACGTACCTGAATCTGTCTTTGTAAAAATTTGACGTACTCTACTGCTTCATCTAACATGTCTGCGGTATTAGTTTGCTGCAAGGAATAAGGGCACAACTTTCAAATCAAATCCATGAAAGATAATGCAGCATATTATTCACTTACTAGTAAAAAACTAAGCGTAAATTTTTTGAAGTTGAATCAAGAAATTTGGTACACATTTGACAAACTACAATAGAGCAAAATATAGAATTGGTATGACCGCAATAATTAAGGAAAGGAATTGTTAAATAATGGCAACTCAAATAAAAAAGAAAACCCAAGAAATGGGAGTGTTGGTTTTATGTTTAGACAATATATAGAAAATGACAAAAATGATTTTAATTATAACTAATAAAAAGCCACAAAACAACCAAGAAAAGAGAATACATGGAAAGAGAGAGAACATGAATTTCCAACTTTATATTTTATGCTGCTTGGTTTGCTTAAGTGAGTTACTTGCCCCAACTAAGAACAGCATTTGGATTAGGTACAGCTAATGGAAAGTGTGTGCATATCATATCTTATATTTATGTTTTTTTAGAAGAAAAAAAATGGGGCCGAGATACACAACAGGGAGTAGCTCTCCCCTTTTCCCGTTACTCACCACCCCTCCCAACAAGATTTGAAACCTCGACCTTATCTAGAGATGTGAGAGGCTTGAACCATTAGGTTGTCCCCTTGGGAACTATCTTATATTTATGTTACTTAGCATAATCCTGCTCTGCTGTCCCAACATATTTAAAGCAACCAAACAGCTCAAGAAAAACTGAAACTATTATGCAGTCAAATATTTATATATGCTGACAAGTTTGCAATTAGAGGTCCATTTACAGGGTATACGACTTCCTAAAACAAGTAATAAGTATTAAGAACTTAAGAATACGGCAACGATATCAACCAAAGTTTTAAGTCAAAGCTGAAACCTACCAGGTTGTCTGTCACTGAAATGCAATGTCTTAAACAAAATGGCAAGATCAAGAGACATAAAAGACTTGCGAGAGGAGAAAAACTGGGGCGAATTTCCAATAATTATAGCCTTAATGTTTGAAGTGGTCTACAATGGGTTTGAACATTCCAGCTAACCAAAACCATTCTGCAAAATACATATTTACTTATTTAGTATCCTAGGCATTATTCTTTTCGAACATCTATATGAACCTTGGTTACAGTGTAGCTGACAAAACCCTCCAAATTAATTTTGTTTGTCACTAATGTTAGCCAAATCTTAATTACTTTCTTTCAGTCTACAGAAGAACCCACAAGTAATGGAAGACCAATCTAATGGTAGGCTAAAGAAATGGATTTAGTTTTTTTCTTACAGAATAACTTTCATTAGAATATATTTAGTTTGGACGGCATTGTTGAAGTTTCCATCCTCCATACATAGATGTAATCTCCTTAATTTAATTTATGCAGATAACACCATCTTTCTTGTTAGAAACAACTACCAGCAATACTATTCTAGTACTGCCATTTCATCGTCTTCAAATCCCAGATATCGATATCCAGAGCCAAGGAATATCATGGAGGGCCACATGATAAATTCCCAGAATGATGAAATTCTGCAATGCAAAGCTTAGGATTTTTTAACATCTACAAGTTCAGGCCGCCATGAAACTTACTAGAGGTTTTTTTGGTCGTTTGCCCATAATTTCAACATGCAGAAATTAGTCAGCCCCACAATTTTGGTTCCCAACGGTTGAAATACTTAAATATTACTCATATCATATATTCGCTCATGCAAATATAGTCAGCAAGTCACAGAGGAAAATCTGTTATCATCACAATATATGAGAGTTCGTATAATCCCTGTATAAAAAAGGCCTCCTTTTCTAATGTAAGGGAAATCCCTCGAGGAAGTCCGACAATAGGGAGGTGGTGGCGAAGTAGAGTAGAAAAACTATAAGGGACAGGGTTAGTAGTAGGGGCACCCTTTTGAGCTTACTTAGGTTGGCTGGAAACACTGTAGCACAAAAATGGCTTAAGGGTTGGCTGGATTTGGGGTTAAGGAACTGCTGCTTTTATATCACGAGAGGAGGAAATCCACCATATTTGATGCCACATTCATCCACTAATAGCACAAAGCTAAACCAGACTCATCACTCAACCATTATTACTGCCAGTAGACCATCCCCTCAGTTTGATTTCAAAGCCTAGATAGGCCAAAGTTGTCTTTTAATACCTCGGAAATAACCTTATGATAGGTTGATGGTAGTGCTTATTTCCGTTTTTAAATAAATATCCATGTGTCGGTGATCCTCACTAATAAAATGGTGGTAATTATATACTTCCCTAGTTGTATCTTAATCATTATCTGAATTGTGAATTTGGTTTCTATTACATCTTTTTGCACCAAGCCAAGAGAAATGGTATCATCTTCCACCGACTTAAAGCCTCCAATGTCCAACATCAATCTAATTGTTTCTACATTATTGGGGTAGTGAAGCTAAAGGCTAAGTACTAAATACTGATGTCAAAGCCATTTAAGATGCATGCATTCTGAGGATGAGAAATTCCATGGAACGAACAATATCAACATGTCAGTGGTTCTGTGAGTAGTCAGTTTTCCTAACCAGCTAGAATGCACCAATGAGACATATTTTAAAGAGATCCCCACAAAGAAAGTACATATTTTTTTTTCAAAGTAGAACGTAATTAGGATGATAAATGGAGTGGTACAAAAAATCTAATGAAAACTGAAGGACAATGATTGAAATTCTAGAGAAATTTAATCCAACTTCACACCTAGCGCTACCCAGGGACACCCACCTTTTAGATCTTACTTTCATATATATTTGGGGAAGAACAATGATGTACCTCCTAAAGACACTAAATTACTATTTGCAATAGGTTAGGTGCTTCTTTTAAATGATTAGGATCATAATACATTGGAGGACTTCAATCCAGGTGCAATGGGAAAGCTAAGAGAGATTATATCATGTCACCTCCGTCAGAAGTAATTGGAAATAAAAATTTGCCTCAGTTTGTCCTTCTCCCTAAGTCCTAACTTACATGCAACTTCTTCTATTTCAGTTATTATGAGAACAAAGAAATTTGTCTTAAGATAAGCCAAACCAATAACATTGTGACACCTTATTAAATTTCACTAATACCAACCCCAGTTTCCCGGCCTGTTAGATCCGTGTCATTTCAATGAGGTGTTTTATGAGAAGAAATTTGGCTTAAGCTAAGCCAAACCAATAACATTGTGACACCTTATTAAATTTCACTAATACCAACCCCAGTTTCCCGGCCTGTTAGATCCGTGTCATTTCAATGAGGTGTTTTAATCTGATTGGTGGTTCACTTTATGGCAAATTAATGCTGGCTTAGAATCCAGGTACTCAGTCAATATAATTATTGTAGAAGTCAATTATTTTCTTGTGGACACCATTTGAAGTATTAACTCCATTTCTCTACCATTATCTGGACATAATAACTATTTTAGAAGTTTTTAGGTACAGTGGTTTGATATAACGTATAAAGGATAGAAGCCTAACAACTAAATAACAATATATCTAATTAACTCTAAACACATAATATTTTATGTTTAATGCAGCACTTGACTACCATTCGGTTTGACGATCCCTAAAGCACACAAAATTTTAGAGTTTGATAACATGCAACCATCTGGCTCAAACATAATTGATATTATACATTTGTCCAGATCTTCTAAGACAATCATGATTGCTCCAATGAATACATGCTCATCATTCCATATTTCGCAACAGATAAAAAAATAAAAAAACAAGAAGAAGCAAAGCCTACGCCATAGTAATGACAACCTTAACTTGGTTCCTCCCAGCATTTCCTTCTCGATAATCAGTTTAACATAAGCTATGGATTGCTCAATTGTGCATACTTCTGTCAATGGAAAAACAATCTAAGGAACAGGAACAGTTTCAGAATCTCATTGAATAAAAAAAAGACCAGATTTTCAACTTCATACGAATGCTTTCTCCTGTTAAATGGTTAAATTTCCATGTCATTTCTTTTAAGGAACTTGAAGGCCGAAGCATTAGTTTGCTATTTATCACTACATTTAAAGGACGGGCTAGTGATGAGGCTTCCACCTTTGTGGGGGGTTGAAATGTCATTTATATACACAACCTTACCCCTGCTTTTGCAGAGAGACCGCCTCCCTACTCTATACCGTGACCTCAAGATCACAGACAACCACCTTACCATGTCGCCAAGGCTCCCACCTTTGTGAGCTGTTGGAATGTCATTTATATACGCAATCTTACCCTGCTTTTGCAAAGAGACCGCTTCCCTATCCCGTGACCTCAATTTCGCATACAACAACCTTATTGTCTCGCCAAGGCTCCCACCATAATTTTATAACTTTACGTTGCAGTAACAAAATCAAAAGAAAGAGGATATATATACACAACAATAATTGGCACTATTTGTTTTTCTCTAACGAATAAACAATGACACCATAACCATGTAACAAACATTGAGCATTCCATAAAAGTGGAACGGGAAAACAAAATACCTTATCCATGTTCGGCACCAGTTCTTGAAGCTTCCTTATTCGGTCACTGATTTTAGTCCTCCGTACCTAATACAAATAAAAACACATACTTAGGATTTCACACAAACAATGATCATGATAAAAGGATTATAAACTATGTCCAACTAGCACATTAACATAGCTACTTATACTTCTTATTTGATCACTAATTTTAGTCTTTGATCACTAAGGACTTAACACAAACAATAATCTTGAAAAAATGATCCAATTAGGTTTTTTTTTTTTTTTGTGATTAGCTACCAAATTAACAGAAACAGTGTTTGTTTTATGCAGTTACCAATCTTTCTCACCCTCTCAGCAATGCTTCGCGGATGCGTAGCAAATCCTCTCTTGGCTCGAACTCGACACGGTACTGAATCTTCCAACAGCTTCTCCATTTCCATCTCCACCAAGCTACCACCTGAACCAGACAGTTGCCTACCAAGCTCAGCCTTCTACAACAACAAAAAATTAAACAAATTACTCAAATTGTACTGAAATCAAACAAGAAAAATCAAAGCAATCTAGTTCAAAACCAGTAAATTACAATCTGAGATTGATATTTAGCGGAAGAGTGTTGTGTATCCACCTCCCGCACGCCCTCTCCGGCCATAGAAGCATCCAAATTCGGCGATAAATAGTCGTAATTCGCTGAAGCTCCGAGATTCGAGAAGTAACTGTCCGTACCAATCCCCGAATCGCCGAGAAAATCCGCCGGAGAGCTGTTTTGGCGCAGAAACCCGGCCGAACCGGCGCCGTAGAAGCCTGGATCGGCCGGGGAAGCATAAGCAACCGAGCTCCGCGAAGGCGGCGCCGGCGTCGGAGCAGGCGCGACGGCGGAGTTTCCGGCGAGTAGCTGAGTTAAGCACTGGCTCTGCTTGAGCGGGTCCACATCTTCGTCTTCAAGTAGTGCTTCTAACCAGGACGCCGGAGCTGAGCGGAACCGGGCGAGTCCGCCGCGACTCAGTTCGCCGGCGCCGCCGCTACTGCCGGAAGTTGTCGGTTGCATCAGGAGATTTTGCTGTGGATTTTTTTTTTTTTTTTTTGAGCTTTGCTTTTAATAAACAAAGGCCTTGGGTGACACTATCAGTACCCAAATTGTTCTTTTGTTCTTATGTGATCGGGTGCGTCTGAGGTGTACGTGGGTCCGATTTGATCTGCTGGTGATAAGATCTGGACCGTTGATTAGATCGACGATTATAGATAGAGTAGTACAATCTGAGGTGTAGCGACGCCATTTTGTACAGTATCACATTTATGGCTATGAAGGTAAGGCTAACTCGAGATATAGAGCGTGTAGTTCACGCTCCAACCGTAACTACTCGATTCTGACACTCCGTGAGGTTCTGTTGGTGAGTGGCGTAGCGCGTGGTGCGCGTGGTGCGCGTGTGGATAGATCGTAAATGTAGGTAGAAAAATACAGTAATAGATTCTCTGTCCGTAACATATAAACACAAATATTTTTATTTTAAAGAAATGTAAGAAAAATAAAGGGTGGTGATAAATCCACCATATTTTGACTTTTTTGGACAAAATTGCCCCTATTTAAACATTCACATTAGGTTGACTTATATGGATTAACTTCTCATTTTCTTTCTATAAAAGTGGACCTGCTACTTCAGCTCCGTTACTGCCGAATTCGGCACCATAGCCACACTAAAGTGCTTACCACCAAACTGCAATTTTACTTTATCCTTCTATAAGATTTATTTTCCAAACACATTTCAAATCAAAATTAGATGAAAGACCAATATATTTTATTTTTGTTAATCCAGAAAATTCTTATATTTAATTTGCTATAAATATATACCAAGGTTTTAGAATTTGAGTCATACGACTGATGTTACTCGAAAAATTATTAGTCATCAGTGAATGACGACATGAGCGCAACCTCCATCTCACGTTAGCAATACGTGTGTCCAAACACTTGTGCCCAAAGTGTGCGACGGAGACCTTACTCCCAAGTCCCAAACCGCAGAGTCACGGGACTCTCATGCATATTAGCAAAAATAAAGACTTTAGTCGTCAGGATAACTTAACAAAGCCTTATGTGGCCGAAGAAGAGACAATCGAAACCTCCGAGAGGACCAACGAAACAGAACCAAGGCAAGAAAATCATAACAAGCAATCTTGTTGTGACGCAGCCCTTTGTCACAACGGACTCGATGTATATGGAGACAAATGGCATGGGGACGAACAGTCAAGACAATAAAGCATGATCGCCAATCTCGTAACAATGGGCTCAAGCGCGTACGGAAAGCGGACAAGCCAAGCCATGACGTGCAGTGAATCTCTCGTCACGGCAGGCTTGAGCGCGGATGACGAGCGGACAAGCCAAGGTAGCGAAGACCAAGGCATGACTGCCAATCTTATCGTGACGAGACCTTTTGTCGCGATAAGTTTAAACGCGAATGACAAGTCGAAACAAACGCTTCAATGACATAAACTATAAAACAGTAGTTGTTGCTATTGACTAAACTTTTAAATTTTATTTCAAGATTATCCTTTCACTTTAGACTTCACTAATTTTACCGTCAAAATTCACACCTAAGTCATTAGCCATCTATCTACGTATGGCCACGCATGTATGTCAAGCTTCAGTTTATGAATTCAAAAAAGAACATTTAAGTCAATAATCATATAGAGAAAACGATGAAACTTGATTATCCTAACAATCACTTTTAAATAAAAATATATGTAATAGACCAATGAATTTGAAACTGGGGCAATTCTAGAAATTGCACCATAGTGGCCTCATAAATCATACAGATGAGAATGATGAAAAGAAAAGGAGTACTTAAAAAAATTTAAAAGGGATTGAACATATATTTTCTGTAAAAACGAAAAGACATTGAACAATGAGATTTGATAGTGTGAGTTCATATCACACTTATCTTGTCTCTTTTGTCCACTTTTACGTCATCTATCACTTGT
>JAYMTF010002259.1:0-18944 GCA_036897485.1 Pelargonium nanum | reverse complement strand
ATCACCTCATTGGCTTGGCTTAGACTAAGCCAAAAATTATTTGGCTCATATTCCATTTACTCATATACAAAAATACTGGTACAAAGTGACGTGTCAAACGATAAGGGATGGCACATCAACTAATTCATTGATGAGTTGGCCGAATCACAATTCGTCATGTGTACATCGTGTCTTATAAACCGGGCGCTTCGCGTCAGAAATTCATGGGAAGGTGGTGGTATCTTATATGTCGGGTTTTTATTCGTTTAAACTTAGTTTTAAACCATAAAATATGAAAAATAGATGTGCCACGTCACTTTGTACACCAAATTCTGTACAAAATTTAGTACATTTAGCATTTTCCTTTTCATAATTACTTTAGTACGGTTAACAAACATGCTCGATCTCAAAAAAAAAAAACATGCTCGAAATAGAAAAGGGCTCATTTCTAAGAAAATATAATGATAGCATTAAATGTTTGATTGGATACCATAAACAAAACAAAAATCCACAAATCATGAACTACAAATTAGTAAACAGCAACCAGCAAATACTAAAAATTTGATTTTGCATCGTAAGTGGAACCAAATTGCCAATTATCCGGTGCAACATTATCAAACTCCAACACCTTTCCGTCGCTAGTAGTCACTTGAAAACTCAAAGCTTGTCCTGTCAACACAGTCCCGGTCTGCCAATTTTGGCCCCAATTACGGGACATTTGTATCCAACCACAATTGGACCCCTTAATTTTGACATCAGTAACATCACCAGCTCCACCAACATTGTACACCGTAACGAGTGTCCAATACGGATTTCCCTTAATCTCAAACTTGACACCTCCTTGTCGATGCGAACACAAGATTCGGCGGTAGCGAACCGGCACAATCCCAGCTTTATATTGTGCAATTTTAAGGAACATGGGCATGGACAGGTCGAAGTGTTTTCGAGGTGGATTGCACCAATTCCCATCGGGTTTAGAGTAATTGGGAGGGCAAAAGTTGGTTGCGGTTACTTTAATGTAGGTGTTTGGTAAACACCATTGTGGATCATTCACGCATCGGATCTCAAAGCATGCACCGCAAGTGAGACCATTGTTGAATAGTGCTGTGCTCAAGGCTGTTGTTTTGAGACCATATCCTTGGTGGAAGAGATTGCCATATCCACAAGCTCCATCTATGAAATTAGAAATAACAAGTAATTCATCAATTAAATATTAATTAAACATGTAAGTAATTAGTGGCAAAAATTTGGGTCATGAATAATCAGGTCGAGTCCGTGTGAAACTCATTAAACTCATGTAACATGTTTAATTAAACGGGTCATATTCAGGTTGTGTGATATGTTTATTGATTCACTCATATACCTATGAAAATGTCATTTTTCAAATATATCATGTGAAAATGACTCATATAAGTTAAACAAGTAACAATATCCAAGTCTTGTCGGGACAATATCAATCTATTTATTTAAATGTGCATTGTAATTTTGAACTCAAATACTTAAACGTGTTACTTGTGTTATATCGTGTCAATCCGCTCGTAAACTTGTGTTATTCAACCTGTTTAGCAACCGAGTTATAGAAATTGGTTTGACATCATACTTAACATAATGATAAACTTTCAACACGACACGAACACGATTGAATGCATGATGAAACTTACACATGGTTTCATCGCCGTGCATGTCTCCATAAAACGTTGCAGAAGCATCGTACCAATTGCCATCAATAGCGATGGCCATGACTGAAAGAGCTATGAACGACAAAGCAAAAGTTGGTATGGAATAATATTGATAGGTAGCCATGACTTGAGAGTACGAAGCCGTGATTATAATTTTATTGTGTTTTCTTGGTTGAATAACAAGATTTATAGGCGTTTTATCGTATGTTTTGCGGCTTGCTAGTAATTTATGCATTAATCAAAGCAAAAATTTCGGAAACGGAAAAGAGAAAGGAGAAGAAAAGGTGGTATGAAAAATGAAATTCCATATTTGTAACATAATTATATTTAAATGATTTGGCTTTAATGATTTGCCATATATATTTTTGAAAGAATAATTACCAGGGCATTCTAAGTGCGCTAATTTTTGAAATTCTAGTACATAATCACATTAAACATATTATACTATTTTATTAAAGCACGTTAGACCAAACAATTTAAGCATTTATGTTTTCTGTGATGTCTCGGGTTTAAGTTTAGTTGTCGACGGTATCAGATTTCACTAAAATGCACTGCTGCAACAAAGAAACCAGCATTGCAATTTGCATTGCCAAAAGATTGGAAGAAAGACAGACACCAAAACAGGGGCAATTCAGTAACTCTCGAAGTTCTTGGACTCTCTTTTTTCAAAAAAAAATAAAAAATAAAAAAAAATCACCGTTTGCAACTGTAAACCTGAAAATTAAAAACCTAATCTTTTTTATTGTTTTGTTTCTGTACTCCTTTCCCCGCCATTTGCTTCTCTCAATCCATCTTCCCAACCCGTTTCCTTCTGAGGCTCAAGCCTCTCTACATTCAAGAACCCTAATTCCGCCTTTAACGCCCTCAGATTTCTGCTATTTTCCATTCTTAGCCTCTTACACTTCATGCTTCTGCATTGTGAATCTTCAGTTTACCGGTAAATCAGTCCATGAGCATTCCAATTGTTTCTGGTGTGGGCTCGGGCTCCGGCTCCGACTTCAGCCACCGCGGAATTGGCCTCCCCAACACCGTCGCTTCCCGTGTTCTTCGGCGCATCTGATCAAGACCTTCGGCTCTTCGATGATGGTGGTTTATTCAAGCTAGTAACATCGCTGATCTGCTTGGAGTAACTGATGTGTCGTACTTGTAAGTGTTTTTTTTTTCTTGTTTATCACCAATATTTTCGCTTTCTGTTCACTTTAGGTTCTCCTTCGAAAATTTGACTTCAGGCAGTAGCCGAATGTACTTGAAGCTGCAAATTTTGCGTTTTGCATGATTTTTGCTACAGCAATGAAAATTTCTATTTGCTTAAGCAATAAGCATTTTGGAGTTTATAGCATGTTTAATTTGAAATCTGTGTTTGAAATTATTTGTAATAAGGTTTTTCATTGGAGAGTGGTTGGCATTAGAGAGTTATTGGACCAACTGGAGGGCCACAAATTTATTGGTGCTGATACGACTGAGCTCACTATCTGTCAATAATTCTTTGGTAGAGATTCTTTTTTATCTTTTCATTATAGGGTAGTCCAATTGTATTCCAAAACTTTGGTTCGGAGGTAACTGACTTTTTTTTTCCAGCTAAGTAACTGAAGTCAGTGAAAATAATCAATACGGAGACTTGTGCACATATAAATGTTTGTTCACATAAATCTATGCTTTCGGCTGTTGAAGCGGTTTAAACTGTTACTTTACCATCGAGCGTTAGTGCCACTTTCCCCTAAAAAAGATGTTAGTTCAGATTAGAATTTAGAATGCGCAAATCATTTTGCTGTTGGCAGCTCTTTAGGAGGAAAAAACACTGAAATGGTAATCACGACTGACCACTTTGACTGTTATGCTATAACACAACTGAATCTGTACGTATTGACTATACTTTTGTACTATTGAACAAGAGGACTGATGATCTCACGTAACTTGACGGCATTGGCAACTGAATCAGAGTGTGATTTTGGGTTTGCACGGGGACCAAGCTATTCAAAAAATATTTGGAATTGATTGAAATTTTATTCATATTTTTTAAAAAAATATGAATTTTTCATCAAGTTTTTGAATATAAAGAAATTTGAGTAGGAAGAAGAAGATTGCAATTTTGTAGTTTTTTTTAACTGTGTGAATTTACAATTTGGTTCCTTGTTCAATGCCTGCTAAGGCCTATGGGTCATTTATTTTTATTTACTTCCATGTAGACAATTGTTAACAACTCTGTATAATCATTCTATTAATGTATGAATTTGGGTAATCAATGAAAGTAAATATACTGATTTGGTTGATAAAAAAGTTCCATGCACTAGATTGGGTACCGGACCAAAGTACATGTACTAAAATTGTTAAAAGTCCTTTTCATAGCTTTTTAGGACTGAATATTTGCATTGGAAGCACTGTTTTAGCTGAGAAAATACAATGTCTCATTCCATTGAAGCTAGAGTATTAATGGGGAATTTTTGCATCTGAGCGGTATTCATATAATTTCAAAATATATTTACAGGCTTCTTTGGCGAGGCTTAATGCAGGAAGCCCAAATTGGTGCAGAATTGTAGAATATGCGGTACAAGTATACTTACCAAATTATAGATTATGGATTACCAAATAGAATATGCTGTTCAGATCCGTAAGAACAAGAGAGAATATACCGTGCACAATGACTTGTTATAAATACCACTGCTTTCCAAGCGAACCCTTCAAATTAGGGTTTTCATAATTTGTTAGATATCTTAAAGACACAGTCAATTTCATGTCGAAATAGAGGGGTGAAAACTTTGATTTTCAAGTAAAAAGAGAATGGATTTGCAGATTTTGATTCAAATCCTTACACTTGTTCATGGGAGTCTAATCAGATTAGTAATCTACCAAAAAGATGGTAATTACCCTGTTTTTGTGAACAGAAACTGTATTATCACCAAACTACTATTCTCTGTCTTTACGATTTTTGAGCAATTTTGTTAAGAACAGTATTTTGCAGTGGAGTATGAGGGTAACTGTTAATATCTCTGAATAGTATATTATCTCTCTTTAATATGCTCTACAATCATTTTTCTTGGCGGTCTAATTAATTTCTTAAGCTAAATAGATTTATTGGTGCTCTCCTTATTGTTTATTGCACTGTTCAAGTTTATCGGGTCATTTAAAGGAGCAAATCTCCATTTTTACAGAATCTCAGAAGTCCTTTGGACCTTCAATAGTTCAAGCCAAAAGAGACTATGGTGGAGGTCAAACTTATCAATCCAGTTGCTTTCTTTCTTATGTATGTATTAATGTATGCCTTTGGCTTTAGTGATTATGATTGTTACTGTTTATGTGTCCCTCATTCACCAAGATGAAATTGCAGGATGTATCTACTTCGTCTGCTAGGAAGCCGAAGGGCAAGAAGAGAGGTGGAGACTACATCCCATCATCACTTGGGCCAAACCCCCAAGAGCTTCAAGGTATATCTAGCTAATTTTTAGTTTTTAGATTCTCAATTGATTATTATTACTTTTCTATATTATACAAATAATTTTGTGTGGTATCATTGTTTAGATGCTACCATTGGAAACTTCTGTGAGGTCTTAGATGACTTATGCTGCAAAGCCGAGATTCCTAATGATGATAGGGATGAAGCAGAGTGGTTACAGCTGCCCCTTGCTGATATAAGAACTCTTGGAAGTGAAACAATGTCTTTCCGTGCAAGGAGACTCTTACATATGGTTCCTGCAGATCTCCTTGTAAGACTATTGAGGGCTCTTGATCATCAGATACATCGGGCAGAAGGTTCATCCATTGACGAATATGATCATGTAAGTTAACGACACCATTCTTTAGATCTGCAATGCTGTTTCTGCGATTTAGCTTAATATTTCAACTTGTGCACATGCATATTTGATCCCATCCCCACTATCAGTCAGATTCAGATGTAGCTCTGTTGGTGTTTTCTGCCTTGGAGTCCATTCATGCAGCTTTAGCACTAATGGCTCGTAGTGACATGTCACAGCAGTTACACAAAGAAGAGGTATACATTTTGTTTTCACTACAGTTTATATTTTATAGTCAAGTAAGAATTTTGTTTCTCTGTTTTGCACTTAGTGCTTAATAGCAGATGTCTTTTAAAAATTTTAAGTACATTTCTTGACAACTGATTATAGCCTTGTCCCTTGACAGATCATAGAAAGAATCTTGGAATTTTCAAGGCATCAAATAGTGGATGTCATGTGTGCCTATGATTCAACATATCGTGCTCTGCATAAACCAAGGGAAAATGGGGAACTTGAAGGTTAGCTTTGCGCACAAAGCTGGATTGTTATCTTATGTGCCTGATTTTTCTCCATATACCTATGTATACTAGATTCAGCAGATCAATTTATATAACATCTCCTTTATTTTCTTTGTTGCTACATTGTTATGTATGCGGGGCTGAACTGAGTCATGGTTTGCTTTGTCATTTTGCATTTTGTTTACTGAATGTGTGAAATGGACATTTATGTTTGTGGTGCTGAGCCATATTTTTTTTTCTTATATCGCAGCAGATGAAGATGAAGAGTTTGAGTCTGAGTTTGGTTCATCTAGCAAGAAAATACGAACTACAAAGAATGTTAAAGTGAAGAAATCAGCATTGAACAGGTGTGCTGATAAATATCATGTTCCAAAAACTCGTTGAATATCACTTTGAATTTTTTAGGGTAATCTATTTGTATTTTTTTTTCCTTTGCTAGGGTCTCTGCGGCTGTGAATACAATACTTCAGAAGCTCTGCACCATTCTTGGTTTACTCAAGGATTTGTTGCTAATAGAGAGGCTGTCAGAAAGTTGCATTTTGCAACTGGTAAAGACTAGCTTTACAACATATTTGGTGGACAATATCCAGTTCTTACAACTTAAAGCAATTCATCTCATTAGCGGGGTAATCTTTTATCCTTCTCTTTGACAGACTGCGGTCTTCATGTTCTTAAACATACCAATTTCATTGCAGGATTAAACTCTTTGCATCTCCTTTACTGTTGCAGATATTCTATTCATATACACAACATCGCACTTATGTGATAGATGAAGCATTACAACTGCTTATCAAATTACCAGTCTCAGAGAAAGCATTGAGAACCTACCACCTACCCGACGAAGAACAGAGGCAGATTCAAATGATCAGTGCTTTGTTAATTCAGTTGATTCACTGTAGTGCCAATATTCCTGATGCTTTAAGGCAAGCATCGGGTGTTAATCCCACATTAGAGGTCTCCATTGATGCTGGTTACCCAGTTAAATCCTACGAGGCAGCCACAGAGGCATGCTGTCTTTTCTGGCCCCTTGTACTTCAGCGCTTTGCAGCTGTGAAGACCCAGGATACGTCTGAGTTGAAAGTGATGGAGGGAGAATCTTGTCATGGACCTGCTGACAAAATTGAACTTACCTGAATGTCCTGCCTCTGCTCCTCTTCTGGAGGTATCATATTTATAAAACATAGTGTTATTGTAATTAAATACATCACATTGTTGCCTCACTAATGTTGAATTATTTGCAGGTTCTTTGACTAAAATACAGTTTTGTTCTTCAACTTGATATTTTCTTGCTAAATTATGAATGCAGATTGTGGAAGTTGTGCTATGTCAAGGTCTTGTTCATCCTATAACTTGTGTTTCATACCTTATAGCACTTGAAACAGATCCTCAGGAGGTGAACGCAAACCTGGCTCATCATTTGCTGATGAATATGAATGAGAAGTACTCTTCTCCAAATTCTTCACTTTTATTGTGTCTTGTCCATACATGTGATAGCTAAAAAATGTGATTTTCCAGTTATCCTGCTTTTTTTTCGAAAGCCGTTTGAGAGATGGCCTGCAATTTTCATTTGCTTTCATGCAATCGGTTGCTGGTGGGTTGGCTGAAAATATAAACAATAAACTTCAAACCAAGAATCCTGGAAATATGAGGGGAAAATCTGATGCTGGCTCATTGGCTCAGGCAAAGCTTGGAGTTTGTCGTATCAACAAGCTCATCCGTGGAAACCGGGTTTCAAGGAACAAATTTATGTCCTCCATTGTGCGCAAATCTGATAATCCAAGCTTGAATGATTTCATGATTGCTTTTCTGATGTGAGTTTGTCATTAGTGTCAGTCTTAGAGTTAATCTTTGTTAGCCAGGTAAAGGGACTGAAAGTTTGTTTTTGTCCTACAGGTACTGCACTGAAATCCTTGCTTTGCTGCTGTTCACATTTCCTGACGAACCTCTTCACTTGAAATCAGCGAAATCCGGTAGGACAATGGGATGGAAAAAATAATGACGAGGACGACGACGAAGAATGGATAGGGGGTGGAGCTGAGAGACTAAGTAGTGGTGGTAGGAGAGGCAACAACAGTAGAGTGAGAAGATAACACTTGTAAGTACATACTCTCAATATTAGGTAGACTAACTTGAACTTCTCAACTTGTACATTGAAGTAGAAGGAACAGAAATAGGTAGAGATGATAGGAAGAAAAAAGATAGAATTATTCAGAGTTTATAACAAGTAGGTAGAAAGAAGCACAAAGGAGCCTGGCCTGGGTTTGTTGCAGGCTCCAAGCTTCCCATTTTGTATTTTGTTTGGCCTGGTCACTATAGTGGCTATTCTTTTGAATGAAAATTTATTCCTTTTATTATAGTGGACTCTATTTTGTATTGTTTTTTCAACAAAGTGAAGGAACACAACCAGTACTAGCTTAGCTGTGGTTGTCTTGCACTGTTGTTCCAATCATATAATAATAGACCTATCATGCCATATACACAATCAGAAAACACCTGAAAAATCAGGGACAAAATACAAAACTATGTCCCAAAATTACTGCATCTTCTACACTCAACTTTGTTGATTGTTATACATATTGAACACAACATTATGACATTGTAAGGACAGGTTTTTTCTAAACCAGAACAACACCATTATTAAATAAAAATTACACAAACCAACAACTACAAATATATCCTACAGTACAGATGCCCATGATCACCACAAAGTTTGAAGAGGGTCCTTGCTAATTTCATGGTGCAATGACAAAAAGTGGCTGCACAGTGTGAAATTGAGAGCGTCAGGTAAACGTATAGTAATTGCACTTTCGGGAAATCAACTATTTTTTCATGGGAATGATGGATGCAATAAAAAGAGAATGAGAGTAGATACCGTGTCAACACTGACTGGTTTTCCATCCTCCAATAGTATCTCAGTTATGGTGCCAGATCGGTCAGCCTGAGAGAAGAAAAACAAATTTGAAAAGAAGTAAAATCAAACCAGAAATGCAAAAAATATATAAAGTTTCAGCCTTGGAATATATCCAGCTCGTTTAGTAAAACATATAAATCAATTCAGTGTAAAAATCTTTGAATGAGTTTGTGGTATGAGAGAGAGAGAGAGAGCAATAAAACAGGAGGAGGATAAAATAAAAGTATATTCAGCCAAAAGAGATGGAGAAAAAAAAGGAAAACATACAACAAATGATAAGGGAAACTACAAAGCACTGGATGTTAAGAAAATGAAGAGAAACATACTTCAATTTCATTCATCAGTTTCATTGCCTCAATAATGCAGAGAACCTGACCCTTTTGTACTTTGTCTCCAATCTGAAAGAAAAAAAAAGTTAGGGAATATATTGACAAATCCTAAATCCTAGGAGGCTAGGACTGATTGGTCAATAAGTGAAAGGATAGCACAAACACTTACCTTGACAAATGGGGGTTCACCAGGAGCAGGACTCCGGTAAAAAGTTCCAGCCATGGGGCATTTAAATGGTGGGTGAGATGATTTAGCAGGTGCTGGCAAAGCAAGTGCTGGAGCTGGGCTAGGGCTTGCTGGGGCAGGAGCAGGTGTAGAAGCAGGAGCTGGAGCAGGAGCTGCTGGTGGTGGATATGAATACATGGCGGGAGGAGGAGGAGATGCTGCTGGTGCCTGCGGCAGAGCTTCTTTTTTTCTTATTATCAGCTCACAATCCTGTTGTTTCATCTGCAACTCTGTGATGTCTCTTGAATCCACAAGCCTGCCCAGGGAAACATGTACAACAAGTACTGTCGGGTAACGAATACATGTATTCACGCATAGAAATAGTTATGAGCTTTAACTGTTTGACGTACCTGACAAGGTCTGCTACTTGAGTCATGAATGCAGCTATTGCTGATGCATCTGGAACAGTGCTCTGATTAGAGAGCTCTTCAATGGACTCATCTTTTCCATCCAATGATGCAGCTTCAGACTTGATATCAAGTACAGGTGCAGAATTTGAAGATACCTTTGCAGTAACCTTGGATGTAGAGAGTAAGTTTCGTATGCAAAAGATGATATCTTGTTTAAACATAAAACTCTTGCATGAACAACAGCAAGACACTAACAACCTACCTCATTTCGCTGTGCATGCAGCTTCCAGGAACCAAATTTCTTCCCCTCGGTCTTCTGAAGAACACACCATGACTGGAGGTCAGAATAGCAAAATGCAACATTAATCTATTTAAAACGAACGTTTCTTTCTTTCTATCTTTTTTTTTTCGAGAGGCAATTGCCACCGTACTTATATTACAAATCAAAGTTAATTGATTATAGTTGGAGATCAATCCTTATTTGCCTTATCCCATTGAGCTATAATCATCAGGAGCATAATTTTATTTGTAATTACCTAGGCTATAGTTGTAGTTCTTGCAAGTAAATCTGCCTTAACGCAAAAACAATATGAATGCACTTGAGGTCCTTGTAACTCATATGGATAAATTTCAACATAAATTTGTGGAGTTTCAGTCCATATTCAAGCCCTTTTAGTGAGGAAGAAAACCAAACAGCATACAATTGTAATTAATTAGCATAACCACAACAGATTAGTCATAATTAAAATGAGAGCAAGGACTCTCAGCCAAAGAGTTACTAGCTGAGACTCCGACAAGACACAAGGAAATGGATCCGGGCGGGCGCTTCAATGAGGCGGGTATGCGTTTAAAACCCCGAGGTGGCATCTCATAATTGTATTCAAATTATATAATCACAACAGACTTATCATAATTAAGATTCGAGTACACAACTACTGTATATACACTAGCAGGATTGGCATACAAACACAAATTTAGGTTCTTTTTGTTGCTTTTAGATTGAGAAACACTCAAAGTCACCATCTTTAACCGTTATAAGAGGAACCCATAATTTCAAATTCAGCTCAGAAACACAAATCAAAGCAAACAACAGTACCCAACGTTGCAGAGAAGACACAACTCACCACAATGCAATATAAACTCAATTTTCTTGCTACCCACCAAAACCATGATTTGGATAATGCACCAAATTTAACGAAAAAGAGAAACGAACCCAACAAATATAGCAAGTTGAAAATGAGCAAACCTGAAAAGCTAGAGACTGGGAAGGCTTGGCGAGCGAGAGAGACGATTTCGATCTAGACCCAGAAAGAGCAAGGAGCGTAGTAGAAGAAGAGGTGGTCTTAGGACAAGGGACCGAAAGGGAGGCCATTTTGGATCCAACGAAGCTAGATTTGGCAAATATGTGAAGCGAGGAATGAGGACGACGAAGACGAGAATGCGATCTATAAGAGATGTAACGAAATGGTAAAGAGAGAAGGAGAGGAGAGTGTTGAGTTTCTTGGATGTCGATGTATCCGAGAACAATGAAATAAAGAGGGTCACCAAACTACAACTACAACTCACCGTTTTGTGTTTATTAGCTAACACCTCTGCGCACACCGGTGGAGCCCGCAATTTGGATGTGAACCTGCGGATATATGAAATCCAATCCGGCAAAATATTAATAGAATAGATTTATTTGATAGAAATACGAATTGAATCGGACAAACTCGTGTGGGGCTTGCAAACATTTTCAAACGTAATTTATGTACCTTATCTGTGCCCCCAATTTTCTCCTTTTTCCGATTGTCCTACTCGACTCTAAGATTGTGTTGCCTTGTTTTTCTTTCATTCTTTATTGACTCGGTAATTTACCTTTTTTCAATCGTTTTCTCCTTCTCAGTGTATATCTATTATCTTTCATGTACTTGATATGATTACTATCGCGATCCCTCGTGTCATCATTGATTTCCACATCGCACATACCATCTAGGTTTCCTAACTACTTTTTTTCTTCCTTCGAAATCCGCTTCTTTACAATTAATGTATGAGGATGGGTGAGGGAGTAGATAGTCGTCCTTATTGTGCTTGGTGATATTAAGTTAAGAGGTGTGAAATCCTCAAATCATTTTTGTCGGGAATAAGGTGTCTTGATTAGGTTGTGGGATCAGTAGTGTGGTTCTTTACAGGAATCTGGATGGCATATGTAGTTCTATTTCACGTCAGGTTTATCAAATGATCCTCCAAGAATACGCCGAATGAATACAGACATACATTGCACAAATTACGAAGTTTAGAGTTAGGAAAACTGGAGATATGATGAATTAACCTCTTCAAACTGTATATAGCAATGGCATTATTATTTCTGGCTGAACATTACCGACATCAAATCAATAATTATAGAAAAAAATATAAAATAAGAGCAGTACCAGTACTGCAGATGCTGAAAACTGAACTGAAACAGAAATTATCCAAATTTGAACATGGGATGGAAAAAATGCCATCACAAGTGAACAGCCATAAAAGCTTCCAAATCACTGATACAGCACTTATTTCTGACAAAAATTATATTAAGTTACACGAACAAACCGGGAACAAAAGAATAAGGGCTCGCCTTCAAAGTCTTTTCAGTAACATGTTTTTAGGGTGAACGCCGGCGGCCGGGCAGCAACCTAGTACCTGTTCCAGTAGGTCCTGCGTCTGAACTTGTTGTAGTCGGCTAAACCCTGGATAGGCCCCATGGCAGCAATAGCAATATCCTGCATATGTCGCCAAACGATACAGATTAAACAAAAAACAGTTATGGATCAACTAAGTAGGCACAGGAATCAATTCCAATTCTGGACGGTAATAAAATACAGGTGGATGTATATTGCAGTCCTTACTCTGTCATAAATAAATCTGTTTGCAACACGCTTTACGGTGCTTGCATCAATTGCATCAATCCTGGCGAATAATTCTGCATATGGAATCCTTCGGCGGTATGTAAGTAGCTGCAGGAACCATGTCAAGATATAAAGGAAACTTGTCAGGCGCATTTCTGATCATAAAAACATCAGTCATTCGGTCTAAAATTGCAAGGAACCAGTTTCACTCAGTCTTGACTTGTTAATTTAGAAAGGATGCACTATTCTACCTGTCGTCCAATATCTTCTGCAATGGGACTTGTGCCATCAATATGAAGCAGCAGAGAAGATTTCAACTACAACAAAAACAAATTAAGCACCAGTCAGACAACATAGCAGGCACAAAAACAAATAGGCTTCAATATAAATAGAATACATTTGCAGTATAAAGTACTAAGACCTGTCCCCCAGGGGATGGCTCAATGGTTCAAGGCACACACTTCTCATTGTGAGGTTGTGGGTTTGAATCTCATTGAGTCGGGGAGGGAGGGGTTATGAGAATGAGGAGGCTACCCCTATTGTGTAGCACGTCCCATTTGGCCTTTCAGTTAAAGGAAAGAAATGTACTAGGAACACAACATTTCAATACTAGTTATTGGGTGTATGGGTCTCTCCGTGTGTAGGGGAGAAGCATAATGGATTAACAAAAATAAGGAAATGGGAGGTGGATGAAAATAACCATACTCTTTCTATGAACATCATAAATGCCTAAAAAGATCACCAGATAGCATTAGATACAGAAGGGCAATAATGGAATGGGGCAAGGCCAGGGTAAGGACTAGACACATATAGACAAACTATACAAAAATAAAATAAAAAAGATGGCTAGCCATTAAATGAGATGCCCTTGCAGTGCATCAAAAGATGCAGAAAGTTAACTCTGATTCTAAATATAAGCACTGAATAACAGTGTCAAAGGAAAAAGATATAAGTGACAACAAATACCTGATTACGAGCACGAATAACATCTTCTTCTGAGACTCGATAAGCTAACTTGGTTATCGATTGCATAATTACATAGCTCAAATCATCTAGGCAATCCGGCTGAAAGCAAAATATACAAATAAAAACTTATAAGCTCGCCACAAAATGCATCACATCTAGAATATATTGAATTGCCAAGAGAGATGAATACTTTCAAAAGAGAACAATGGAAATATCACCATCAGAAGAAAAAAAAATATATATATACAAGCTCGCCAAAAAATGCATTACATCTAGCTAGAATATACTGGGACACGAGAGAAATGAATACTTCCTAAGAGGAACAACAGAAAGATCAATCATGAATCAAAGTAACATGTGTTTCATGACTTCCTGAAATTTCCCGTTTCATTTTATACATCCAAAGAAAGCAAAAGATTGCACAAAGTAGACATATCCAATTCCACTAACCTATAGCAGAGACTCTATAAAACTTATGAACTCATTAATCTGGATAGAAGCCTCACCTTAGCAATAGCATAAATGCCAAATAAACCAGTATCCTTGTAGTTGGTATTGAAAGCCATAAAACTTTCTGCCAATTCATTTATGCTAACCCTCTGAGCCAGCTCGGAACTGTTCATGTATTGCCAATGCTAATTAGGACATGAGCTAAGAGTATTATAAATTAGATAAGTAGTAAAGGTGCAGAAATTTGAATTCAAACCATCCCAAAATGAATATTATAAATTGGATAAGTGCT
The DNA here is from genome assembly GCA_036897485.1 of Pelargonium nanum. Classification (NCBI taxonomy): domain Eukaryota; kingdom Viridiplantae; phylum Streptophyta; class Magnoliopsida; order Geraniales; family Geraniaceae; genus Pelargonium; species Pelargonium nanum. The sequence goes on along the minus strand of JAYMTF010002259.1, from coordinate 4,649 downwards.
AAAGATGCAGAAATTTGATTTCAAACCATCCCAAAATGTCAAGAGCTAGAGGGAGAATCTAAGTATCTCTTTACCCCATGTGCTTTCCACCGACAGAACTCTTGTTCCATGAACCCAGCATAGTTTGCATGACCATCAGAGCAATGGAATCCGGATCTGTCCAGGATGCTCCCTCGAAAGCAACAGCAAATTGGGCCAGAGGAATATCATCGTCGATTATCCTAACCTATAATATATTGAAGAAAGAGATTGAATACAAATAAGGACAGAAAAACAGGTTGCACAAAATAAAAGATATTTCCCCACCTCAGAGCCAGTGAAAACAGCTGGTTCATTAGCAACTAACTGAGAAGCTGTGGTTGGATCTGATGACAACTTTGTAAACTTCTGTTTTACTTGCTCAACAATATCCTCATGCTTAACGGCACCTGAAGCAGCAATAACCTAAAACAAGGACCAAATAAACAATTGTAACCATTAACATTAGCTAGGCAATAAATAATAGACAATATGATTAAAAAGGACAACATGGACACCACAACACAAGACAAGCAAATGAAAATACAAAAGAAAAGAAAGGAATAATTTTTAGTTTGTTATATACCATTCTTGGAGCTGTGTAGTGTGTTTTAATATAGTCCTGAAGATCATCTTTGGTGATACTCTTGATATTCTCAGCAGGTCCAAGAATAGTTCTGCCCAATGGAGTGTACTGGAACGCAGTTGCATGCAAATGGTCAAAAATAACTTCTTCAGTTTGTTGCTCGACCTGCAAAAGTTCATGAGAATTTTTTTTTGTCAAATGAATCAAGATGACCAGGTGATTCAGCACAAGTATGAACTCAGAGAACCAATAAAAATATCATCCATAGCACAATTCTGGTAACCAAAATCCGGCAAACCAGCTAACAGCACATGCAGCTATATATGTTAATGTATCTAAAATTTGAGGATCCAGTTATGATAAAGAAATCTGTGGTAGCTACTACAATCATTTTTGAAATATTCAAACCGAGGAGCCAAAGTCTAACATTCTCAAGAAGCACTAGAGTTTGATGATGGAGCCATGGAAAGTAATTTCGCCTACTTTTCTTAAACAACTCATTCAAGAGCAAAATTACCATCGGGTTAGCCATGTAAAAGACTCATTTGTCCAGTAAGTATAACAGTTGCATGGAAAATTTTAAGAACTTCACTGATGTGATTAAGAAGACCATCACAGACTGCATCAAGCAGGGTAAATAACCCTGACTTAGTAGGCTAAGGAAGTACTGTTAAAGGACTCTAATAGAGTAAATCTATAAAGGAAAACTAATACCATTATATTCTTAAAATCATGTCCAGAATCTTATCATCAAGTCAAAATTAAGAAAGAGCCAAAGAGGTTTAACAGGTAAATTTAAAAACTATCAACAAATCAATAGATTAAAACTTAATTGCAATTGAAAACCTACCAACACTTAAATAAGATCCAGTTCGTTATCAATCAAAAAAGCCTAAAAAATCTAGTTAAAAGAGAGAATAACAAACATTTTCAGCTTCATTAAAATCAAAATAAAAAAATGCAGTCCTATAGAATCAAACAATCCATTTACCCATTCTCAAAATAAATGAAACAAATTAAACTAAAATCCAATCAGTTTGGCATTTACCTCTTCCATTTCCCTCAGAATCACATCCCTCTCGCGAGTGATTCTATTGTCCTCAAACTTGGAATTCTGCAATATATCAGCCAAAATGTCGACGGCGTTGTTGACATCCTTACTCATGACCTTGGCGTAGTACGTGGTCTGCTCCCTGGAGGTGTAGGCATTCAAGTGCCCGCCCATGTTCTCAATCTCCTCCTCTAGCGCCCTGGCAGACCTCTTCTCCGTGCCCTTGAAAATCATGTGCTCCAGAAAGTGAGCAGTGCCGTTGGTCTTGTCGGTCTCGAACCTCGATCCGGCGTCAATCCACACACCAACGGTAGCAGTGGTGGCTGCGAGATTCGACTCAGTGGCGACGCGGAGGCCATTAGGGAGGGTGGTGATGCGGGTCTCCGGGGAGGAGAGGATGTCGCTGTGCGAAGCGACGACCGGGTGGGGCGACCCGTACTTCAGGAATCTCGGATCCGGATTCTCGAGCTTCTTGATCTTCGATTTGACGGCCTCGGCGAGGCGGTCGTAGAGCATGACATCGGGGGCCGGAGGGGAGGGGAGGGTGGAGGACGGAGACGAAGCGACGGATGTGGCGGTGGATGAGGATCTGATTGCTTGGTACAGGAACGATGCGGAGGGCTTGCGGGACCGGCGAGATAGAGCGATGAGGTGCCTGATCGCCATGGCTGTGGCTGTGGCTGTGACGGGGTCCACTGTGCGCTCTCTCTCTCTCTCTCTCTCTAGGGTTTGGTGGAGGGTGTGACGATAATAAGGAGAAGAGACGGAGAGTGAATTTGGGGGAGTTGTTATGTTAGTTTGTTTTTGTGAGTGAAAATTGGCGTTTTGACGAGACTCCAGAATGTTTAGAAATGGAACTGGGATGCGACGGCGTCGTTTTCCAACGTGGTTGTCAGTTGTAAATTGTAATCGTCGCTGTACCATTTCGTGACTGACGGTAAATTTCGATTTTTACCCCTTTTAAAAGCTCATGCTTATTTAAATTTTGATTAATATCACTAATGATATACAAATCTTATTTTCATAAAGAAAATGAGATTGTTCTTTTTCATTATGAGTATTCAATTGAATGATTTTTCAAAATATTTTTGGATATAGTAACAATAGCATAAATATTTAGTTAGAAATGAATTCGTAAATTCACAATTGTATAATTTGATTTTTCTATGCAATACTTATTTGTCATTTTTTTATTATATAATGAATTAAATATGGTTGTTCTCTTTCATCAAAAAAAAAAAAATATGGTTGTTCTCCCTTGAACGAGCAAGTGCATGTACTAGGAATATCAAATTCCAACATGTTAAGAAGACTCACATCTTACACCAATTCAGAGCCCAGTACACATCAAATCCACAAGAATAAAAGCCCACCAAGGCACATTGTTAAAAGAGAAATCACGCAGCAGAAAAAGTACGCGCATATAATTCTAAGAATGTTTTCACTATTGAGATTTACTTTAACATCATAGAAGTTATCAATATCAAAAATCTTGTTTGCAGATGTAGGATTCAAGAAGAGAAAGATACCCCTCAAAAGAGTCTTGGTGCAACATCGGTGATGGTATTCCCCAAGACAACATCCTAAACTTGAGCTTTTCAGCGTCCTATGGGCAACACTATATCAAGGTACCTTGGATAGTGAGATGAATCATATCGTCATTGAGAAAATGACATAAGCGTGACATCAATCATAGGGTAACACATCGTTTATTACATCCTTATTGCATGATTGTAAATATTCAATTTACGAGCCATGAATACTTTTTTCCACTATTGAGATTCATTTGCGTGAATTTACACATTTACACATGTTTTTATAATGATAAAGATGATTTCTCTCATGTCGGAGGTTAAATGTAGGACCCACATTTTGGGTATTGCCTAATAATGTGCAACCTTGTGTTGCGCTAAACCATATGTAACAAAATCCAACCATTTACATAAATATGCGACCCTAAATATTTGAAGTGTGAAAATTCAACGAGCATTTCAATCTTCTTTTAACCCCCGAGTCAACAGATCGAGCACATCAACATACTAATAAATATATTTTTTTCTAGAAAAATCAATTACTTTGATTACAATATTCATATTCTTATATTCTCACTTTTCTATACGGATACACACTCTGAATATGTATGAACTATGAACACTATTCTGAACTAAAACAGAAACAATATTATTAGCCAAAACCATGTGAAATAAACAAATAAGAAAAATCAATTACGACTGACTGTAAAATTATAATTTCAAAAACTTATTATTGATGACCTATGTTTGGATGAAAACTATTGTAGCTTATTTTTTTTAGTTAATCGCCACTAAAAAAGAGTTCATACCACATATCTGTCATCTGAATTTGATCAATACGGCGTTCTATTGGAAGAACATATACATGGCAGATAATTTCAATCAAACAATGGCCAATATATATACATATCTAAGTTACCAGTTCAAGGAAGCTTCAAAGTAAAGAATCAGAAAAGTAAAATTCCACAAAGAAGCCAACTCAGATAATTCCGAGAACTTCACCATTATGATCATTTAAGTACATTAAACCAAAACAAGGATTTCAGTTTTCTAACAAACAACAGACAGACAGCAATATCATCTTATGTAGTGAAGTGTAAGGCAAAATGAAGACCCTCTAACTTTCCTCAAGATGATAATGTCAATGTCAATTGTCAACAATCATCCCGAACTACTGCTGGAAAGTAAGAAACATTTTTTAGATTGAAAAAACGCCATTCAAAAATAGTAAAAGAATGAAACTGTCTTTGGACTATAACCTGAGGACCTGCAACAAAAGGCAATCAATCAATGTGCTCCATTTATGCAACTGCAGGCATGTCCTTGAGCCACGAGTCCAAGGGCTTTCCAATTGAGTACACAATGAAGCCAATCTCGCGCAGCTTGTCGGCATTCACAACATTCCTGCCATCGAAAATGAAAGCCGGTTTCTGCATGTTGTCATACATCCTCTTGTAGTCCA
>JAYMTF010002258.1:0-18944 GCA_036897485.1 Pelargonium nanum | reverse complement strand
GGTACTCTTCGTATTCTTCGTATTCATTAATAATGTATAGATCTAGGGCTAGTATATGTAATTTGCTTACATCTTCACCGAGATTTGAGCCTTCCTCAAATAGTGAACTAAAGCAAGGAGGTCCGTGAACCATCACACACTCCATTCCATACCCTCATTGTTCATGTGTTTCCTTATACCTCAAGCTACATAATAGAGAGTCGAAATCAAGTTCTAATGTGTACTCTTTACCAGTTTACCCTCACTTGAACTAATCCAGTTTTCATCCTCTCTCGCTTGCGAGAATAAGATTGTGTACCCACTCTTAACTGAATACTTACCTTGATAACAAATTTTCAAGCCGCACTGTTTTCATCAGGATCTCTGTTGAACATGATTCTTCAAACCATCGATTGCTCCTTAAAGTAGAAAAATTTAGTCAATCTTTCACTCGGCCACCTACCCGCTTTAAACCAAAGCTCCTTGCCTTCGCTCCCGCCTTACCCGAAGTAGGAATCGAGGAGATCATGAACCTTGCAACATCCTACACCACAAGTACTCCCCCGCGCAGATTCACCTCATATTCCCCTGCTTAATAAGCATACATGTCTCTCAAATACAAAACTCGGATTAAAAACAATAACTGGAACAAGAAAAAGAAGAATTGGGAAAATACTTGCTTTTTAAAAATAAAATATAAAAAAAAAACCTAATAAATATTATTTATTAAATTTACCCCCACAAATGTCTTGGATCCGTCCATGTGACCATGTTCACTTCCATGTCCAAGATCCAAAGGATAGGTTGGTAAGAGATTGAAATACTGTTGATCTATCTATAGATTACTTAAGTGGTAAGAGATATGATGTATTAACTTTGAAACAAAACTTAAGTGATTGGCTCTTAGCCGGTAGTTTTTTTTTTTCTTTTTTTTTTTTAATTTTCAACATGAATGTGTTTCGTATTTGAGAGAGAATATTTTTCTTCATATATTTACTTTTTTTAATCATAACCAAAAATCTATCTCTAAAACATAGGTGTAGTAGTGAGTTAATCCTTTTCTGACCCGTCATTTTGTTTCTTCCTATTATTCCCCAGAAAATCAACGGGGAGCCACTGTTTTTTCATCTCCATGGCTTGAATTTCATCAAAATTCGTAGGTAATTCTCCTACTCTTTCGATGCTTTCTTCTATCTTCTACATTGTGCTAGGGTTTCAAAGATTTTGATGTTTCTAGAGATTATATTTCATTTTTTGTTGTATATATAAAATGCCATTCAACGGATTGGGAATATAAAGAAAACGATACTTAATATTGAATCACCTCATTTATGGAGGCTTAGATATTCTATGATTTGAAAGAAAACATAACCATATGTTTAAAATTTCATTACATTTTCTAAGGAACCAAAGACAATGTTGTTTCATGTGTAGTTTAAGGTTTTCACCTAATTTTTAGTATGTAGGATCACAATGTTCGAATTCAGAATATGGTTAATTGTTGGCTTATCAATGATAATCCAAATACTAAAGCTTTCAATGTACCTGTTTGTTTCACTGGAAAATTTCTCCTTTTCTTTGGTTTTTGCTGTGATGAAAAGAGCCAGATTGTTGCTTTTATCTGTTACAGTTTGTGCTTTTGTTCCTTCCCTGAAGCCATTTGCTTTGAAGAAGCTAGTTTGACATTTATGGTTTCATGCTTATGTTGACAGGGTGATTCCCAATTCCTGCTTCTTTTTTCTGTTTTTATTTTTTTGTTCTACATGTAAACCTGAGTTCTCTGGAAATTTATGTGTTTAGGAAGGAAAGATAGAAAAATGGGCAATATTAATGAAGAACTTGATGAAGCTAAAGCTGAGATTGAGAAACTGAAGTCAGAAAACCGGAGGAAAGAAGAATTGTTCGAGAGTTTGCAGAAATCCCAGAATGAACAGTTCGTTAAAATCCAAGAAGCGAGTTTGGGAATTGAGAAGCAAGCTCAAGAACTGATAGAGAAGGAAGGGGAAATCTCCGTCACAAAGCAAATGTGTGAGGATATCAAATGCAGTTTGAATATGCTTCGAGGATATCAAACACAATTTGAAAACGAGGCAAATTTGGAAGAGGCGCGCGACAATCTTCAGGAACAGATCAAAACTAGCAAGAAAGAATGGGAGGTGGAGAAATCTAAATTAACGGATGAGGTAAATTCGCTGCAGACGCGCTTAGATTCTCAAACTAGAATCTCAAAAGATCTTCAGAAGCAATCAGAGCATGAAGAAATCCAGAGAAAGCATCTGGAAGCTCAAGATTCTGATTTAAAGTCCGAAGTTGAATGCTCGAATGGTGAAAGAGAAGAAGATGATGATGATGATGATGAAAATGGGACTCAGAGTAATTCATTGGGCAGCAAAGAGACGCGAAAGAAAGCAACGGAAAATCGCGATCAGAAACAAGAGCAAGAAAACTCTAAGGATCAGAAACAAGAGCAAGAAAACTCAAAGGAACGTCATGAATCAGGCTCTAAATCGTCTATTGCAAAGCTTCGAATAAAGCTCAAAGCAGCAGAACACAAATACCGGTATTGTGCTAAAACTCTTAAAGCTAAGGAAGCGGAGTGGAGCTCACAACAGGAAAGCATGACGAGGGAGTTAAATGAGTGTCGGAGTGAGTTGGAGATTAAAGATAGAACTATAGAGGAGCTGATGACGGAACTGGAAGATAGCCATTCGCTTATGATGGAGCTGAAGTTGCAGATTGAGCAGTCCGAAGGGGGCTCACAACTGAGGAAGCAGTTGGAGGACTGTAAGTCCGAGTTACTGAATAATCATTCGACCATTGAAGATATGTTGTTAGAGTTGGAAGATTGCCATTCCCTAATGACTCATTTAAAGTTGCAGAATGATGAATATAGCTCTCAACTGGATATACTGAGGAGGGAATGCAATGAATGTAGGACTGAGTTAGATGGTAAAGATAGAGCCATAGAGGAGCTGATGGTGGAGTTGGAAAGTTGCCATTCTCTAATGACAGATTTGAAGTTGCAGATTCAGGAGTCTGAATTGAGCTCGCAGCTGGAGAAAATGAGGAACGACAATGACAGTAGGTCTGAGTTAGAGAGTAAAGATAGAACCATAGAGGAGCTGTTGACAAAGTTGGAAGATTCCCACGCTCTAGTTAAAGAGTTGAAGTTGCAGAACGAGGAGGCTACGTGGAGATCTCCGTGGGAAAAAATGACCAAGGACTTTAATTACAGTAGGTCCACAAAAGAGGATAATGACAGAAGCACAGAGGAGCTGATGATGGAGCTGGAAGGTTGCCATTCTCAAATTATGCAGTTGATGTTGCAGAATGAGGAGACATCTGTGATGTTGATGATATTGAAATCAGGAATTTCTGAGGCTCAGTTGAAGTTCATAAGTAAAGAGGACGAGAGGGATCTACGTGACAAAAGGTATAAAGTAATGCTTGCTGAAACATCCAGTGCCTTAGAAACAGCAAATAATGAGCTCGGGGAGAAAATCTGCGAAGTAAATGAAATTGAATTTGAATTGCAGATATGGATGTCTTTTGCCGAACGTTTGAAAGTTAACCTTGACGAAAATAATCGAATGCGCAAGGAACTTGAAGCTTCTCTTCTTGAAGAAATAGAAATTGAAGAAACCTTTAAGCAAGAGAAAAGTGGCCTTATGCTCATGCTGGATGTTAAAGATAGAAAAATAGATTCTCTACAGCAACAATTTGTAGTACCGGATCAAGAGCTCAAAACAAGAGAAAGAGAACCATCTACCTCTGCAAGAGTGGAGACAGAGATGTCCTCTGAGTCGTATGAAAGAAGCTTTTCCAGTATTACAAAAGATAACAGCGCCCTAGAGGACCTCCGGAAACAGCTGGGGTTGCTGGAGCAGGAATCATTAAGAAGAGAACTCGAAGGAGCGGTGCTAGCACAAATAGCTGCAGAGAGAACAATTAAGCATGAGAAACAGAATCTTATCCAACTTGTGGGCGAGAAGAAGCAGAGAATAGATGATCTCATGCACCTTGTGACATCACTGGAAGAAAAATTTAACAGCTCGCTGATGTCTTTTTCTTCACAGCTTTCTGAGAAGCAAGCGGAGATTAACTTGGTGAGTGAAGCTTGGGAAAAAATCACTTCTGCTGAGATAATGGCAGTGCTAGAAATTGAAGAGAAGAAGCTGATGATTGTGGAACTTGAGAATGAAATCCATAAAATACAGCAGAAACTGGAAATGCAGGACAAATCCATATATGATTCAAAACAGCAAGCAATTGAAATAGAAGCTGATCTGGAAGCAAAACAATCGGAAATGAATAGATTAACCGGTGAAATGGAGTATAAGATGAGAAATTCTGATGAACTGATTCATGAGCTCAGGAGTGAAAAACGAAACTTAGCTGAAGAAATCATGAAGTTGTTGTCAGAACGGGAAAGTTTGAGATGCTTAGTTCGGGATACGGATGGCAAGATAGATAATCTTTCAGGAGAAGATGTGGACCTGATGGAAATGTTGGGAAGGATAGTGAAGTCTTTTCATGATAAGGTAAGTGTTGAACATTATGGCTCTAGAAAAGAGAATATTACAACTCATTCTTCTCCTACTCCAAAGACACTTGAAGTCAGTTCTGATGGAAGATCACCATTTAGAGAGGTAAACAGTTAGCTGTTGCATGGCAAAAAGCTATTTTTCATTATAGCTTCTGACATACTATTTTTTCATGCTTGTATTATAACACAGCCATGCCCAATGTGAAACCTGGCTTGTTGTGTAGCTTTTAACTAACACAATCATGTATACGCATGTAAGTATTGTTTTCAAGTGTATAAGTTGCCACATTGTATTCTATCTTTACCAAAATATCACTTTTAGGTTTAATTCAATTGTTTTCAGTTCTAGCCTAGTGACTTCTTGAATATGTGGTAGTTGCAAATGAAAGTGTATACTCTAGCCTCATATGTTCAATTGATGAGTTCTTCTGCTAGGGTGACGCCGTTTTTTTTATTTTTAAAAGAAAGCTATTTGTGACATTCCCACATGCCATAAACAAGTTTCTGTAATAACAAAATAGGTAAATGTATACAAGGACAAGTTTCTGAAATAACAACATTTTGGAATGGGAATGAGAATAAAAAAAATGGGTATGAGAATGGCATTCCCATTCCAAAACCAATCTTATGACAAAAAAGTCATAATACAAACGTAATGAATTGGAATCTCATTCCCATTCCGATTCTTGATTCTCATTCCTGAACAAAAAAATTAATTCGAAGAGTCTACCTAATATCATTTTCCATTAAGCCACTGGCATCATCTGTTAAAGGTATCTGATCAATAATACTGAATTGTATTTTTCTTACTTCTGCTATAACTGTGGAAGAAGCCAATTTTGCTAGCCCCTGCTAGATGAACCCGACTTTTGAGAAAATTCTGATAGCCCCTGCCGCAGAGCTGCGAGGTTTACTCCATTACCCACCAAAATGCTGGTTGCACCCATTTTTGACACCTGAGGAACAATTGCAGGATTTAGACAACTATGAAACTTTAGCACAAACCAATACATAAAATGTTTACATATCTAAAGAACTCTTGGATGCTTCACAAGACAAAGGAAAATTTACCGCGCCAATGTTCCTATCCTCATCATCAAAGAAGAGCATTGAACTATAAGGAACCCCTGTCGTCCTATGAATTCTCTGGAAATGATCGGTTTTGTGAGTCCAGCTAGAAAAAACCTCCTGAAAATTACATAACAAAACGGTTACTTGGAAGAGGCTACTGCATGTCAAGAACATTGCAAAACTGTATACTGATTTTGCAGGTAATCGAACAACTACTTTTTATGATCATCAAAGGAACACATGAATAAGCTATTGAAGAGGCAAATGCATGTCAAGAGGGGACCAAAAATCACATCATCTCACCAAAGAACACATCAATAAGCTACCTTGCAGATGCTAATACAAGTCAAGAAAAATACTAAATTTTAGTTAGGTTTTCCACATAATCATAAACCCACATGAAGGCAGCTAGTGGATGTTCACTCAAAGCAATGGCTACTGAATTACTAGTAAAATCTGTAAATTTCAACCCCCATCAAGCTACAAGCTAATGGATCCACTTTCTATTCCAAGAAAATAACTTAAAAATATATATTCACCTGAGCGACAAACATGGACTGAAGGCCCAATTTGTGAAGAAATTTTCTGGCTATGTCAGGCGTTGGCGATCGAGAAGCAATAGCCATGTCGATTCCCTTCTCCTTGAAGGCGTGAAGTATGCCAGTAGCTTGCGGATACAGACGGGGCATTTCATCGTCGTAGCAGCACTCGCTGTCAACAAGAACAAGCCCTGAGATTTACGGGACGATTTCACAAAATTCAGTAGCTAAAATCGCTCTGAAACATACCAGTAGAAGGGCCAGAGAGTGTAGTCGAGATCGAAGACGACGAGACGAGGTAGGTTCTGGTGCTGCTCAATTATCTGCAGAGCCTCTCTCTTCACCTTCTCGTTGTCCTCTCCCATGGCTGCTCTGCTCTGCTCGCCGCCGTCTCTGTCTCTTTATATGACTCCAAATCGCTACCAACCATCGGATCATTCCACCAATCAATCAATGATCATTGATCAAAACAAAACGACCAGTAATTAAAAGCCACGTGCCTAAAAAACAGGGACATTTCTGGAACGAAAAATTGGGACCCACAAGCTCACGGCGCAAGATAAGCGACCTGAAAACTCGGGGCGCAAGTTAACCAATTATCTCTCTCTCCCTCTCCGTGTGCGTCCAAATTTTCACGAAGCTCCGGAACTTGGTATTCATCGCTTCGCTTCGTTTCGTTTTGTTTCGTTGATGATGATGACGACAAGGTAAAGTATCTATTTGCATATCAATTCGGTGTTTAATTCTCTGCGTTTGTATGGATATTTTTGTTTTGATTCAGTTTCCGATTCAGGATGTTGTCTCTCAATTTCTTCATCGATTGACCATTTTTGTTTCTTTAATTGGTTAAATTAGGGTTTGAATTTCAGAAAACTGTTGAGTGGTTGAATTTCTTGGTTGTTGCATCTAAAGCTGTGATTTTCTGCTTCCAGGTGTTAGAATTGAATAGGATTTGTATTTGTTTTTAGTTCAAAGAGATGGCTCTGGCTGGTTCCTTGCAGTGGTCATATGATTTGGGGCTCTGCAAGAACCAGGGTTACCATAAACAATTTAAGGTATTCACTTTTAATTTTATTTTTTGGAAAATTCCCCTTTGTGTTTTCTCTTTGCTTTTGACCTGAAATTTATTGTATGCTTCAATGCAGAGGGTGGTTGCAGGAAGAGGCCAGCTGCATTTCTTAAGTTCCAGCCTTTCCTCATCTAATTCGGTATGATTTTGTTTTTTCTATTTTTTTGGTTTGGAAACTTAGCACTGATTTCATGTTTTTTCCCAATATTGTTCCCAGAAGAATCGGATATTGGCACATGTTTATTATCACTAGATGCATAACTGTGCATTTCGAACAGAAGGGTGCACTCTCATAAACAGTTACTTCCATGCCATCAGAAGAATAAGACTTTTTTTCAGCTTAAAGCATATTTCTCTTCTTTTTTCTCATTTAGTGGTTATCTGAAATGAAATTAAACCAATCAGTGTCCAGCATGATGATACATGCTGGGATTAGGTTTTGATATTGCCTTGAAACTTGAAAGAGTTAAGTTCTTTATGCTATCTTACCACTCTCATTAGTTATCTGTATTTTTATCCTCTCAACCGTCATCAGAGCCATTGATGACGTAATAAATTATGTTCAAACATAGATTTGAGATTCTACAATTTGTTGAAGAGTCAATGCTTAGCAGGGTTTGTTTACTAATTTTTTTATTTTTTTTATCAACTTGCCAATAAATTTTGCCGTTTAGTATATTTTCTTCTCCTAGCCTATTTGCTAAGGGAAATTAAGAATTTTTATACATTGTGATAGTTGGTTAGAATGCTCTGCATGCCTGTGTGCTTATAAATATGATTGATCACACTGTTTAACTAAGCAATTTGAAGGGTTTTTTTTTATTTTATATTGCAGTTCCAGCGATGGGATTCTTTGGGTTTTCATCTTCCAAACATTGCATACAGGCCAATACGTTCCATGCCGTACAAGTACAATGGTATTAGGTGCCAATGGTCTCTAGTACCAGGCAAGACATTGGGACTTCCTTATTTGAGGACTGCTGCTGTCGAACTTGTGGGGTAATTTTCTTTGATTATATAAAACAAAACTCATGCAAATATTTGAATTTATATTATTTATTTCGAGTTATTTTCCAAGTTTAGATATGCATAAGTTTGCTAGGTACACTACAATGTCAAATATCAATTATGCAAACTTCACTTTTAGCCCTTTTCCTTTATTAATGGAGAGGGAGCCAGTGCATGATCCCAGGATTTCATGGTCTTGTATAGCTCAACCCGCATAGCTTGGAAGAAGAATAGTCCACTTACTACATTTACTTTACTGCTTTTTTTCCCCCCTTTTCAAGGTTATTTATTGTGCAAAAAAAAGGGTATTTATTGTGCAAACGTAACTGCATGTACATTTAGTTAAAGTTGAACCCTGTGATGCATCCGCACCATATAATTTGATGCATGGTTGAAAGGGGTATTGAACGTGTTTACATAATATAGGATATGTACGATCGAGTTGTAACTTGTAACTATTGCTTCCTGATAGTTTTTCATGTGGTCATAATGTGGATATAGTGAAGTGGGAGGTCAGAAGCGGGTGAAGATTCTAGAAAATGACTGAATAAAGCACTAGACAAATGGGGGTTTTTATTGGTGGCACCTAATGTTTAGTGTTTATGTTCCATAAGCAGTTTGTGTATTTTTTTGTTTTAATTATACAGTTGATATGTGTTTTGTAGGTCATTAGATGCTGTACAGGGTGGTAATCCTGTACCTAAATTGATTCCAGCAGTGGGTCTTATACTTTTTACTATATGGGGTCTCGGACCTCTTTTGCGACTGAGCAGAAATCTACTGCTTCGTGTAAGTGATGTTTCTGTCCTTGTGTTATTATGTACAGCAGTGCCTTCTAATCGACACTGCTCTCTGCATCAGTTTGATCCTTGATGCTTTCTATTATCATATACAAAAAATTTGTTGTCTTGCAGAAGAATGACAGTAATTGGAAAAAAAGTAATACACATTATGTTATGACCTCTTACCTTCGACCTTTGCTTCTATGGGCTGGAGCTATATTCATCTGCAGGTGGCACTGTAATGGCATTGTTGAATTTCTTCATTTAAGTGTATTTTTCCCTTGAATTCTAAACTTATTTCAAGCTAATCTTGTGCGCTGATTATTATTATTATGTTTCTTGCAGAGTGTTAGATCCTATAGTTCTACCTTCAGAATCTAGCCAGGTCGTCAAGCAACGGCTTTTAAATTTTATTGGGTCATTGTCAACTGTTCTAGCTTTTGCATATTGTTTGTCGAGGTGAGCATTTATTTTCTCTTCATCTTGGTCTTATAAATGCATGCTAAGGTTGCCACTTAACTTGTATAAAAGACAACCTGTTGTACTGCTGTTGGTCTTTTTGGATTCCTTCACTTCATTATAGTGGATATGCTGTTCCTCGTGTTACTATTTTGCATTTATGTGTGCCTGCTTAGCATGACTACTAAGTGTCTGAGTTATATGATGTTCTTTCTATAATAATTAAAAAAATTGCTTCCTTGATAACTGAACATGGTTAAATATTTTTATGCAGTGTGATCCAACAGACACAGAAGTTTTTCATGGAGTCCAATGACTCAAATGATACAAGAAAGGTATGCATTGATTCTAGAATTTAATTATCTTGCTTTTATAATGTATAATAGAGGTTAATTTTTAATAGTAAACTTCTAGTGGAGACATGACAACCCAACATCTGAGATCAATTTGCTATCCTAATTAAAAGGCTACTTTAACATGGATTACATTCTCTTATTCAACCTTCAATGAATGTAATCCATGTTAAAGGCAAGGCTGCGCTACTTGTAGAAATCCAGTGGCTGTGTTGCAATCATATTTTTCATCTATGATTCAATACCCAATATAAGAGGGGAACATCTACTAATAGTTAGGTTTGATGATTTTGATGGCATGTAATATAAGCATTCGACTTGCTGACAATAGTCATTGTGTTTGTGCTACTTATAAAAAATAGACATTGTAACTAATTTATAATAAGCAGAAACACTGTAGCTAAAATGTATCATAACCATGAGGCCCATTGTTTATTTATAGCAATAGGTAAAGTTAATGATATATATTTATTGTTAGTAATTAAATCAGTTGGCTGAGAGGCCTCCAAAAAACAAAAAATCAGTTGGCTGAGAAAATTAGTTGTTAGATGTTTACTTGTTTGCCACTTTTCTACCAAATGGTTTCCATTCTCTTTTTTCTGGTTGGACAATCTGGAATGGTAGACAATTTTTTATAGAATTGCCACCTGTTTTGCATTCATAACAATGTAAAGGTCTCTGCATTGGCCAGATGGGTTTTGACTTTGCTGGGAAAGCTGTATACTCTGCTGTATGGGTAGCTGCCGTTTCGTTGTTCATGGAATTGCTAGGTTTCTCTACCCAGAAATGGCTCACTGCTGGAGGTCTTGGAACAGTGTTGCTGACTCTTGCTGGTCGGGAGGTGTAAACTAGTCCCTTATCATGTAGCTTTTTGGGTCATTTGATCTAATTTATTTCAAAGCTTGACATTTATTCTTCACTGTGTCTAGATATTCACAAATTTTCTATCAAGTGCAATGATTCATGCTACCCGACCCTTCGTAGTGAATGAATGGATCCAGACAAGGATTGAAGGCTATGATGTTTCTGGCACTGTTGAGGTTCGTATTTGAGTGTTAAAGTAACCTCTGAACTTGTTGTGGGTTGAAAAGAATAATGTGAATGATACATGCCCATATATGTGTGTTCTAAAGTCATTTTCTCAATTACACTTGATATTATCAACTGATTTTCATTTGTGAGAAGAAAATGGTCTATTTAGTTGAAGTCTTTTCTCAAGCATGTCTTTGTAAATTGTACTATGTATCATCTGCAGCATGTAGGATGGTGGTCACCAACAATTATAAGAGGTGAAGACCGAGAAGCAGTTCACATTCCAAATCATAAGTTCACAATGAACATTGTGAGAAATCTCACTCAAAAAACTCATTGGCGTATTAAAACGCATCTAGCAATCAGTCATTTGGACGTCCATAAGATCAATGTGAGGAGTAATCTAAAATCCAGATCATCTACTAGCTGACAAATTATAGTGCCCTCTTTGCAGATGAATCGTTATATGATATTCTGTTTTAAGTTGCTGACATGTCTCTGTACAGAATATTGTTGCTGACATGCGCAAAGTCTTGGCCAAGAATCCTCATGTTGAGCAGCAGAGGTTGCATAGAAGAGTATTTCTGGAAAATGTTACTCCAGAAAATCAGGCTCTCTCGGTTAGTGGTTAATATTTTTATCCCGATACTGCGCTTTTTCTATATTTCTTTTCTTCTCACAATTCTGTTGATTTAATGGGATGTCTTTGTACGTTGATGGACACAACGTCTGAATCCAGACTAAGCCATTTGTTTCTTGGTATGCGATTTGGTTTTCCAGAATGACAGTTGTCTGATTTGAATGAACATGTTTAGCATGATTCTTAATTGGAAATCTCTCTAGCAAAGCCATCTCAAACCCAATATCTAATCCGTTCGCCTGCAGCCTGTGTGTGTGTGCATATTGAGAAATGAATTAGAAATATGGTATGTAGAGAACAACAAGGTTAAGCCTTATAAGTATCCTATATGGGTCTACAGATGCGTGCAATGTGGATAAGAGAAAGATGGAAATGACACCTTTTATTTTTTTTCCAATCAGTTTAACCATTGAGCCTGACTTAAAGTATAGCTTTAGTTATATGCACGAAATTGGTTGTTTGGACCGTTAGCTTCAGAAGATGAAGCAAATAAGACCTATGAGAAATTAAAACATGGCTCAACGTAAAAGGTTTTGTGTAGACAAGGGGTCTCTGTTTCGAAACCTGAGTAATGGGTCTGAATTATATTTGCTGATAAGAAAGGTAACAGTATTAAATCTTTATTATACTACTTGATTATTGCTGTTTGCTTTAATTTATTTACTTACCATGAAATTTGCAGATCCTGGTATCCTGTTTTGTGAAGACCTCACATTTTGAAGAGTATCTATGCGTCAAGGTAAAGGACAGTTCTTATATGACAAATGTTTGAAATAGAAAGACTAATGTGTTGAGATTAGTCCCCAGGGCCCAGGGGGACAGCCCAATGGTTGAAACATTACTTCTCTAGTAGAGGTTGTGTGCTCGAATCTTCTTGTGTGTGTTAATGGGTAAAGGAGAGCTACCTCTTGTCGTGTAGCTCGGGCGATTGGGCCAATTATTTTGGGGGGAAATGTGTTGAGATTAGGGATTCGTGATTTGTATAGGAGGAATTAGTATTGCTTCCAGTTAGTAGATTATCTTCCATGTTTGGGGAGACATGCATGTTTGATTTAACTCAGTGGAAGTTCAATTCTGTTTTGCTAAACAGGAGGCTATACTGTTGGATCTTCTGAGGGTCATCAGTCATCATCGTGCACGACTTGCCACTCCAATTCGTACAGTGCAAAAAATAATTAGTGAGGCCGACTTGGCCAGCATACCATTTGCAGATACGATCGTCAGCCATGGTGGTGGTGCATCTAAGCGTCGCTTGCTACTGATTGAACCCTCTTACAGAGTAAACGGAGACGACAAAACAAAAACGCAGCCTCGTTCAACACGTTCATCAGCATCTGATATTAAGGGAGATGCCAAAAGTGGAGAAAACCCGAGCTCTGATAGTAGCAAGGACCTTGACGCTGCTGCAGCCTCTATGTCTAACCCAAAGGTCATTGAAAAGGGAACAACAAAATCAACACCAAAGCCTGTCTCCACGACAAATTCTAATGTTGCAGAAACATCAACTTCCAACTCCAAAGAATCGCCTTCAGGTCCTGATGCTGGTTCAACCCAAAATATCGCCCCCCAGAGTAATCAACCAAAGAAAGCTAGTGCTGGGAACGACAAGCAGAATGGAAAATTAGAAACTG
The DNA here is from genome assembly GCA_036897485.1 of Pelargonium nanum. NCBI lineage: Eukaryota > Viridiplantae > Streptophyta > Magnoliopsida > Geraniales > Geraniaceae > Pelargonium > Pelargonium nanum. The sequence continues at coordinate 5,835 of JAYMTF010002258.1, read as the reverse complement.
GTGCTGACAAAGCTAGTAGATCTCAACAGAAACAGGATGGACCAACAACACATCCTGCTTTAGAAGAGAATATTTTACTTGGTGTTGCCCTTGAGGGCTCAAAGCGAACACTGCCCATTGACGAAGACATGACAACTCCAGAAGAGGAAAGGGAACTGGCTGCACGTCGGCACAAAAATGGATCTTCATCAACCGAGAAGGATAAGAAAGATGGTCAGGTCTCAACAGCCCCAGGTCCAACACCCACTCCAAGTGATCAATAAGATCAGTGAGGTTAGGTTGTTCAATATAGGTTTCACGGTTCTTCCCTTTCTATCACTACCCAGCTATTGTACAACGCAAAGCTTTTTTCCTTCCATTATCTTGCACATTCTCACTGTGTATTCTTCATGATCATAGCAATCACCAATCTTTAGAATTGGATTGGTTTTCTTAAAACAGAATAATATACCATTTGAGATGGCTGCTTTTTTCTTGGTGAATTTGTTGTTAAAATTTAGAGCAGATGATCATGTTTGTTCTCACTATGCTTGGTACCTCCTTCCATGCATATTTTAAATCAGCACTCAGTCATGCAAAAACTAAAACAATGAACTAAAATTAACAATTGTATATAACATCAACAAGTGTAAACTATTGAATAGTATTCTTGTCTAAAAAATGCTGCTCATAACAACAATAAACTCAAAAAGCACATCCCATCCCATCCGCAATACATAGGTAACAATCCCATTCTCTCACCCTCACTACAAGCAGGACTAGCTAAAACACAACACTAAAATTGGAGAAATGGGAATGTTTTTTATTTACCATAATATTACAGGGCACAAATAATAGCTGCAAAATGAATCATTGTATGCAGAAGGGAATATAATATCGGATAAAGGGCAATCAAGCTTTGCACATGCAGTCTGGAGCAGGATACGTATAAATGGACTGCTTCGGTTTTCTTAACCTGATTTCCCCGTGTCTGTTTACATGCCCTTCTACCACAGATTGGTGAAAGTCCGGCCAGCTAATGCTTTTGTTGAGGAAGAGCTGACCCAGCAAGGCCATGTTCGGTCTTAGGGTCTTCTTGTTCTCAAAGGTTCTATGTCCCACCTGTTGAAATCAAAACCCAAAAGTTGTCATCTTTAGGGGTTTCCGAATGCAAACTACATTGTAAGAGCGCAACCAGTAGAAGGAAGTCAAATATGAGAGAAGTACTGACCAGTGCATTATGCATGTTTCCGGGAGAAGCAGAGACGAAGATGTCACTGTGCATGCTGATGTAGTAATCAACTGCAGCTAACAAAGAAGCTTTTCCTTTAATATCAGCACGCTCCTCAGAAGATGCAAGGCTCTTTTTGTCTTCCATGTGCGGGAACAATTTTCTTAAAGTTGAAATCCTAGCTTCACCACCAAACACCTGAAAAGAGGACCGTAGATAAAATCAAGAAACAAATGCATCAAGGTAATGTTCGAAGTGGACGTGATATCCTGCACACAAATTACTAGTACAAGGCATGATAAGTTTTAATAAATTCATTCACACAATTAACCTTGTGTGAGGCAAGATATAAACGAGTGTTGTTGTCAAAGCCCATTGCTGCTAGCAGCAATCCTATCTCTTCTGGCGTCAAAGGGCAACGCCCCTGATTCCTCAACTCTTCATCTGTAAACTGGGAGTTAAGGACTCTTCCCTGCCAAATCACTTGCCTATACTTGGCCAGAGTTAGTTTCTCAGCTTTTCCCCCACCAAAATCACATGCTGAATGGGCAGCCATGTCCTGCACATGAAAAAAAATAAAAAAATTTAACTCAATACAAACAGTCATTGACAAAGCAAAGGAATTCATCAAGCAAGAGGTGTGGACTACACTATGGAATAGTGGAGGATAAAGATCTCCTAAACCCCTCGTACACGTATTAACTGGGTAGTTGCAATGAATCAAACGTAACACTTCGAACATTCAAATCAATAGCTACAGATATGATAAGTTACTAGTAGTCTTCTATTGCTAGTAAGTTAATTACAATGTCTCCCCACATGCCACTCATGGCATCTGAGAGGTAAAATAATGCATGTAGTCCAGTAGATGAACCAGGTTCCTTTACCAATGGATACTGAGATTTAATTCCCCTAAGGAAATACGAGTATAAGTCATATGAGATGGCATTACCTTATCAAACCGAAGGTGTAGCACGGCAAACTTTCCAGGACTCTGGTTTTCATTTGCATCGGTGGTCTCCTGCAGGTACTCATCACCAAATTCTCCCGTTCTTACTTGAGGATACCGAAGACGTCTGACAAGAGCATCTCCGAGTTCTCTAACATGAGGTACAAAAACTAATGCTTGGAAGTTGACTTTGCATCGAAGACGTTGAATGTCCATTGGCAAGTTGTCAAAAGCCAGACGGTGGGAGAAGGGAGCAATTGCAGCAATCCCATAACTGGACAACATGAAATATGTTACGTATCTCACAAACTACCCACTTTAAATGAAAAAAAAAAATAAGCTCCCAAACTGATTCCAATAAAAAAAGGCAAACTAAGCTTATGGCATGCCATTGTTGAGAATACATACTAAATTAACAAGAGTACCTTAGCTTCTCAAATGCAACCTTAATTAACATCATCTACCCATGTGTCTTTTTTTAATGGATGGGGCCTAGCATAAATATGCAATATTTTGCTTTTGTCTTAAATACCCCAGATAAAAAGGCAAAAAAGGAGTCGAGAACATGAAATTTTACTACAGCCCAAAAATCTGTCAATTGCCTTAATTGAATATTTCAATAGTGTTAAATAACAACCAACCTCTGCAATACAGGCAAGACATTTTCCAGGTACCAATTAGCTGAAGCATGAACAGGTGCTGTCTTAACTCTGGTATACCGAATAGCTGTGGTATAATACTCCCTCGTGCTCCAGGAGAATTCCTCAGGCAACTCTTTAACTATAGAAATATCATCCTTTAATACATTAATAAAGTGATCCACATCAAATATATCCATGAATGAGCTGCAGGCAAAACGGGACATCAGTACAATACCTCCCTCAAACTTTGTGAAATAAATAAAGTTTAGGGGCCAAAATAGGGAAACAAATAATGCTTCAAAAACAGATACCTTGTATCTTTCCAAACAGGGTTAACTTCCAGATGTGGGATCACAAGTGTTGCATTTAGTATTTTGGCAACTGCAACTGCATCACATATCTGTACATGGGACAAGTTAAAGTCAGTTATACAATTAAAATAGACTATGTAGGCAAGAGAACATTTATTCTATGGTCAGGTATTATTCTCAGATCTCTAGTCTCTAGTCTCTAGTATATATGTTATCAGAAACATAATACATACCCCCATTCTCTGTTGGTTCAGCCCTCCATCCAGAAACACCTGAATATATCCCTGAGATGTCTGTGGTAGTGCTGCTTAAAAGGGTGAAAATAATGAGAAGAAATTATGAGCATAAATAAACATCAGATAAGAAAATAGTTTCACAGATTCTGTCTCATTGATCTAATGAAAAAATAGAAAAAGTGAACGAATAAAATTTATTTAGTTGTATTTAACCATCACTCACAATGGCTATTAGAAGACTCAACACATGGTCTCCATCCTTCATCAGCCAAAGGAACCCAGAGATCAGACTGCTTTTCATTTGACTGAAACATAAGTGAGTTAGCATAGGATTTTACAAAATCAAAATATAAATATATGTATCCTCGACAAATTTCAACTCACAGTTTCACGTTGTAAAGCACTCTTGAGCAGATTTGAGTGCCTAGGTTTTGGAGTATTCCATGACTGTACGAGGCAAAGCGTGCATTAGGTTATATAATTATCACACATATCAACCCATATGCATGGATATGACAAAGTAAAAGTATCAAGAATACAAAATGGGCTCGTGTGCATGAATGCAAGTGATTCTCAAAAGTGGTGTGATACTTCAGAAACCAAAGAGCTTACATTCAAGCGTTCACCAAAAAAAAAACATTTAAATACAAAATGTTCTAGCTTGTAAGTATCAATTTGTCCAGATGCATTCAAGGAAAGGAGAAAAAGGCTAACAGTTTGAGATCTAATGCCCAAAGCAACAACTTTCTACCAAAAACTTAAAAAGCAAGCCTTGATTTACATCTCATGCAGCAGAAGTCGAATCATATTGAACAAAAACACGATGCCAACAGAGGTTTTGTCGAAGTAAGCTAAGTATCTAGGCTGATTGGTATAGTAAAGTAAAGGAATACCATGAATTAGACTAACTAGGTTTAATCTCAGTAACATCTGACTTCAAACTGAGTAGAAAATTTGATGATCAGGACTTAAAAGCAGTTTTGTAGTACTAGTATCACCGCTAGTACTACAGAACTGAAAAGACCATCAATTACAACATATGACCTAATCTATTTCTATGGTCCTAAACTATACTTCCACAAATCAAGAACTCTCACAGGTCAACATCTCCTAGTTGAAAAAAACTAATATTGGTATCTTGGTATCTTGTATCTTTCACACCGAGCTAGTTAACCACTCTTCTAGCACTATAACTGATTTTGACACTTTTCAGCTCTACCAACCAAAACCCATTTCATATTCTTCAATCTTAGTAATTACAATCTTCGTTGTCACAGCCAACACCTAAGTTTGACAGTTCCCACCCAACTTGATCCATCATGATCCAAATCCCATTATAGTAAAACCCTAATTCCCATGATCAAACAAGCTGTTTAACATTACCATACCAAAAATAAATATAAAAATTTGTGCAGCACAAAAGTTAGATTTCAACAAAAACTTCAAGCAATAACCTCGAACCAAAGCTCACCAAAACACACCCATTAGCATAACAAACAAACAAACAAACAAACAAAAAAGAGAAAAAAATACACTCAAAACCAGCACCGACTCAGTCTCCAGCAAAAAGTATGACAAAATGGAAAGCACACAAACAGCCAAATTCCATACCGGGACCACAGAAGCCGAGGCGAGACCCAAGAAAATGGGAAAAAGCAAGAGTAGTAGAGCTGGAAGCGCCGGCCTCTCTCCTCCGTGAGGCCTCATCGATCTTGTCTAGCTGGTTCCAAATTTGCAATGCTGTGGTCCAAAAAGAGCACAGACTCAGATCTGAAACACAGGATTGATACAAGCGAGTTCGTCTTCTTCTTCAGCTTTATGGGTAAAGTTTGGAGAAGACGTTAATGGAGGAGAATAGAAGAAGCCATTATAATGACTGGGAGGAGACAGTGATTAGCTTTCTTGGTTGTCTCGAGTCTCTCTCTGTGATGAGCAAAAGAGAGAGAATCTCGTGTGGACACCTGTAAAACTGGACAGATGTTGATCATGGGTCCACGCGGATAATTTTGTACGTTAATATGGTAATCGAACAGTCATAAAAGCTCTCGCCGTTACTAATGCTGAGGATCAGACCGTTGGTTGGTGTGTCTTTTCATGATTATCATCACTTTTTCTCTGCCACCGACATACAGTAACGGAAGCCCGTGGTACTAATTAATTAATTAATTTAGTACTGTTAAGAGCATTTTAGTTTTACTGTTAGGACAAAATAGCTATATCCTTAAACATTCTTTAATGGGTGCTCATAAATATTAAATCCACCCAAAACTAATCCATAAATCCACTTTTATTTAAGTTAATGTTTTGGACCAAATTGCCCACATTTGGAATCTCATTTCACAATCCACCTTTATCTAAGTTAGTGTTTTTTATTTATTTTTTAAAAAAAAAGTTAGAGGGTGTTTGTGAAGCTTATAAGCTGGTCAAACGGGCTTATGAGCACTGAAATAGCTCTTTTTTTCGAGTTACCTGTTTGGAAAATTTAAAA
>JAYMTF010002257.1:0-18946 GCA_036897485.1 Pelargonium nanum | reverse complement strand
AAATATAAATCACTATATTGTTAAAAAAATTACAATAAAGTCCTAGAAAACTCCCACCACATAATCCCAGCAATAAGTTAAAACTGAAGTCAATTCCACTCATGGTAGTGGAAGTCATTTCATTTTATGTCTTCCAAACATAATTTTTCTAGGTAAAAAATTGACAACAATAATAAGTTATTGAAGACTTGGAATTACAAAAGTTCGTTTTCAATTTATTAAAATTAAAATTAAACAACACATATGCTTTGGAACATTTTGCCCATTTTACTCTTCAAAAATGGGTCTGGTTTATTAAAAATATAAGATATTTATATTACAAATTCTAATATTGTGTTTGATTTCAACAATTTTTTTGTTGTTGCTAAAATATGCTTAATTTAACTCTAAAAACTTCAATAAAAAAACTCTAAAACAATTCCATCTAAAGGTTTTCAAATAATAATAATTTGATAAATTGCGTGTGGACCCTAATGACAATATGTGAGGAACCAATGTAGGTTTGGAATTAATAATTAGTTGCAATGTATGGAGTATGGACCATTTGATGTAATATTACACAACCATATCTTAAAATCTTAAAATGTGTCACTCAAGTTCTTCTTGAGACAAAACAGAACAATGATTTGATAAACTGCATTAATTGCTATTGTTGCATTGATATTATCATAGATTTAAAGATTTGTACGTGTAATAATCATAACCATGCATTTTATCTAATTAAAGAAATTAAAATTTAAAATTCAACACATTAATCTAAATAGAAAATATTTTATTTTGATCATCAATCTATTTATTTTGTTTTAAATTGATACCTACTTTAGTTTTCGCTTCTTTTTAATTTTCAAACTGTCAATACAGTTTCAACATCAACCCACATAATTTTTTTTAAATTGGTTCAATCCGTAACTATATAGTCAAATTAAGATAATGCGACATTTAAAATTTTATTTTTATGGAAACAATATGCACTACAAGAATTGCGAATTTAGAAGAAATCCAAAATTTGTCCCTCGTAGCAAATTATGTCTCTTATGTTACATAAGATGTCACCTAAAAGTTGGTAGCATATGACTTGTTAAAAAGGTCAAGTTACCATTATTTAAGAGATGATATTTGTAGATAATTTTTTCTCACAAACACTTGAAATTTGATAACTTTTCTTTCCTGAAAAAATGGATTTATGTTGATCTTTAGAAATAATATAAAAAATTCGCATTCTTTATACATAAAAAAAAAACATATCTTAATTTTGACTAAAATTATTCAAACCAAACTTGAGAAAATTCGAAAATAAAAAAATCGAATTTCAACTAAATCTTAATCATATGCAAAATTTCACAAATTAGAACTCAAAGTACTTCATGGATTTTTATAGGTGTAAACATTCTATTTGGCTGCGGCTCACGTAATGACGCCACGTGTCCAGTGCTAACAAACAGCATGATTTTTTAACGATGTTCCGTATAAAATCAGATTGATCAGCCAATCAGAAGCCAAGAGTCCCATTATCGTAAATACGAGGTACAGGTGAGGTCATTTTGCTATACCTCATCCTTCCTGGACACGTAAGCAGGCGGGACCCACTTATTGTCTGCTGTATTTAGTGTCTAATTAATCTCACTTAAAAGGCAAAATAAAATCTTTGAGAAAGGAAAAAATTTAAATCAACACCAAATTGATTACTCATTTAATACTTTAATTTAATTAACTAGCTAAAGATTTTTTTACTTTTAAAAAATCAGAAAGGCTATTAATGTTAAATTACCTAAATTGCACACAATTATATTGATTTTTCCATACATTGCACACAACTTCTTACATTTTTTTTTGTAATAAATTGCATGGTTAATAAAAATGTTAATTTTTATTGAAATGTCAAAAATACCCTTGCGGTATGTTTGAAAACCAACATTACATTTGAAATGTTAAGCTACACGAAGTGTTTGGGAACTCCAAAAATTTAGATTTAAATATAATTCAAATCCACAACATTCAAAACATGCTTAGAACATGAGATTTCATATGACAATTTTTATCTTGTCATTTGAAACTCTAATATTTTCCAAACATTATATTTATATTTGAAATACAATATTTCAAATTAAAATTTTCAAATGATGAATTTTAAATCAAATGGTTGTTCTCAAACGCTACCTAGAACAATATAATTTTTCATAATGTAAATATGTGTAACTGTTTATTCCACTTTAAAGTTCAATATAAATGCATGCAACGCATGCGAAGCTCAATACAATTTTGTGTTTGTGTTTTTAGGATTAGTTTTTTTTAATAAAAAAATTAACTAATACAACATATTAAAAGAGTAAAATGGGCATCAATTGATGTAAAAATAAAAAAATCCATATGTTTATCAAAACTACGTAGTTTTGATTAGTGATGAGTTAATGAGTGTATTAGACTACGTAGTTTTAAGTTTGACTAATATAACTCTTATATCAATCAACTGATGCCCATTTTACTCCATATTAAAATTAGTAAAAATTTTAATTTTAAAATTCAAAATGATTGTACAACGTGCAAAATGCATTGTAAAGTTATGTGATATACTTGTAATTAAATAATTTACGTAACAAATAAAATGTCAAACTTTCATGTTGTATTATAAAATGTAAGTAAATAATGACCCGAAATTTATAATACCATTACTTTTTTCGTATTTTGCGATGTATAATAAATTTATTTATTTAAAAAAAATAAAAAAATGAGTAAACAGATAAAGAAATAAAATAAATAATTGGGGGCTGAATTCTCAAAATGAAAATAAGAATTTAAATTGCTTTAAATTAATGGTTTTTAATGTCAGTACCAAAAGCAAGGAAGGTGGAGAGAATCTAGAAATGCCCATTTCTTTTCAATTTGATCAGAAGAAAAAAAAAACCCAGAAATAAAATATTTGTATAAATGAGGGAAAAAAATTAGGGAGAGAAGAGAGAGAAGAGAAGAGAAAAAGCAGAGAATAAAAAGAGACCGGATGTTGACAAATTTCATGTCACTGTTCTTTAGAAGGTCGTTTGTTTGTGTGAACATTTCTTATCTGGGATCTCTCTCTTTCTCTCTCTAAAAAACCCACAAAAAAAGAAGCTTTTTTTTTTCTCTCTCTAGAAAAAAATACTCTTATTCTTTCTTCCAAAGGGTCGGAGAGGACTGGCCCAGCAGATCGAAATCTTCTCTGTTTTGATTTTTAACTTGGTGACGATCTGAAGCTGCTTTTTGATGGTGTTGGAGAGATACCCACTTGGGGCTTTGGTTGTTTTGTGTGATTTTTCAGTGTTTTTTAGCTTTGCTGTTGTTGCTGTTGGTGGTGGTTTTGGTGGTCTGGTCTTCATCACAGTGCTGGGTTTGGATTGAATCCATGGAGAATCTTGGGAGGAGGTAGAGAGAAGATGTGGGTCTGAGGTAAAATTTGATTTTTATGTTTTTATGGGATGTATTGGTAATTTGATTTGTGGGTTTATGAAAAAAAGATGTTTTTTTTTCTTCTTGTTTGGCTAATTGGGTTTAATTTTCTGTTCTGGCTTTTGTTTCCATTTTTTGAGTTTGATTAATTGTTGGGCTTTGTGGATTTGGGTAATTGGATTTGTGCATTTGTTTTTATCATTGAGGCTTGCTCACTTCACTGTTGTTTTTTTTGTTTTAAATTTGCTTTTCTCCTTATCTGTTGGGGTGTTCTGTTTGATTTGATGGGGTTTTAGATTTATTTTGGGTGATTTCAGTATCTTAGTTTGGTTGGCTTTGTTGAGTGATATTTGCATTACTTAAACACGTTATAATTAGGAGGGATCTGTTTAATTATGGATTTCTTGTACCGATAGAAAATTATACTTTCCTTATCAATGAAAAGGGGTTTCTTGATTTTTTTCCATGGTTTTGTAGTGTGTGAAGGCATGAAATTGCGGTATCTCTCTCGGGTTATAGAGATATGATGAGCTTGTGTTTGTGATGATCATTGTATGTTCTTGCTATGTATTTTGCATGTTTTTAGTTCTAATTGAATTTTGTAGTTGCCTAGCCAAATGCTCCCATTCTAGTATATAATCAAGCACAGGACTTACTGAATACAGTTAATTTCCTTTTGCTGTTATGAAGATTTTCTGATTAATTAATGGTGTCCCGGTAATGCATTTTACTCTACTATAGTTTGTTTATCTTGTCTCACATTCCTTTTGCCCAAAATCAGTAAGCTGTACTGGGTGGATGAGTTTCACGTGATCATCCCAGTCGTCGGATTGGAAATAGGGAAAGCTTGTGTTTATTTGATTCTTACCTATTTAGATTGTCCTTTTCCCGGGGCATGAAATTCATTGCACTTAGCATTTTGTGGAGCAATTCTCGGATTTTTTTTAATTTATTATGTAAAGTGTTCAGGTATATCTGGCCATTTATATTAAGGTTATGACCTAAGTGATATATTCTTGATTCTTTGAGCCATCTGTTAGGTATCCAATAGGCTGAATGTTAGGGAGTTTATAAAACGTTACTTATTGACACTTGGGTCCTCCATTGTACTGAAATTGTGCTGAGAACACATTTTTGAGTATTGTGAACTTTTAAACAACTGGTGTAAGGATGATCCTACATTTGAGCTTTTGGTTTTGTTTCTTTCAGGGGATTATCATTAAGTCTTTATTTTTTTTGGACTTGTAATATAGTGTGCTTTTTTCATTCAGCACCTAGGTGGCATGAAATATCTGTCTGCAGTTCCTAAAGAAGTTACAATAAATGTATTCACACACATCATCTTTTTGTCTTCATTGTAAGTGTATGGTGAGCTTGGCCTTTGAGCTTCATATATTTATGCTTAGGTGTGAAGGCGTGCATGTTTCTCTCTCTCATTTTTCCAAAGTAGCATTCTATGTTTCATGTTATGTGAATTGATATTGAGAGATAGTGCTTTGACGAGCATGAATTAGTTCAATTGTTTTCTTGTAGTGGGCGCAATTACTTTCGTATTGGTTTTGGGGGATGAGACACTCTTCTTGCATATATTTTGGTTTTTGTTCATTTTTCCTACGAGTAATTGCAATGTATGTTAAATTTTTAGGAATGGGAACAAAAGTGCAGAGTAAGAGCTACTTGCCAGGATATCACTCGATGAGGGATCTTAATGAGGATTCTAATAGTTTTAACTGGCCCCTCTATTACGGAGATAAAACCATATCGAATGGGCAATATTACAACAGTTTCTTGCCTAAGGCTGTTGCAGATGCATATTCAGGATATGATAAAGATGTAGTGAAGCGAACAATGCTAGAGCATGAGGCCATATTCAAGAATCAGGTATTTTTGGTGTCATTGTTTTATGGATCCAAATTATTGACCCGACTAATTTTTGAGTCCGGCAAAGCCATTCAATTTTTATGTGAAACCCGCATGGACCCGTATCTTTTGCATGTTGGGTTTGAATTAGGCCTTTTCAACCCGAATTCACAACTCTTGGAAGTAATTTATTTCAAAATTTTCAGACTTTAACCTGTTTATTCTCTACTGCTTAATTAATTGGCTTTTAGATACTTATAGATAATTTTCTGTCATCATAGGTGTATGAACTTCACCGCCTATACAGAATACAAAGGGACCTAATGGATGAAATAAAAAGGAAAGAGTTGCATCAAAATCGGATTCCTTTTGAGACGTCATTGTCGTCAAGCCCCTTAGCATCTCGAGTTACTTCAGAAGATGGTAGGAAATGCAATATCCCGAACTTCCCTTTGTCAAGCTCCATTTCAGCTAGACCGTCTATTTCAGGTGCAGAAGACATGCACTCTCCTTTTAGTCCTCTGAAAGGAAATTCTGCTCAAGCTGGCTCGTTCCCATCTCAAAACGGTAGTTGTTCAAAGTCAAAGGATATTGAAGTTCTGGAGTCGAGACCCACAAAGGTCCGGAGAAAAATGTTTGATCTTCAACTTCCAGCTGATGAATACATTGATACTGAAGAAGGTGAGCAGTATAGGAATGAAAAACCATCGGGAGTGTCGGGTTATGTACCTAATGGAAACCATAAAATTGCACCCGAGGGTGATGTAGAGAACAATGCTTGTGAGGGAGTTGCTTCAAGATCCGATTCGAATTTAAGAAGCACAAATGGTTTGGCGGACTTAAATGTACCTATTCAGGTTGAAGAAACTAATGCTCCTGCATACATTGATATTTTGGGTACTTCCTGTCATGGGGAGATTCGAGGCCAGGAGGTGTATGGTAATGCTAAGTCACAGTTTCTAGGTATGCCTAAGGAAAATTCGGAGAACCATCTTTTAGGAAGCAATAACGGAACTATAAAAAACTTGTATATGGGGAATAATGAGAATGGGAGAGCGTGGTTTCCTCATGTGGTGCACGAAGCAGGTAACATTTACTATTGAAGTTGCATTTTCCCTATGTTTCTTTTGTTTCAAATGCATCAGTTGTAGCTGATGTTTTCATATGTATGTTATTTTACTTACAGAAAAGAATAGAAGCGGCCTTAAGGCAACTTCTCATGGATTCCACCCCGAAAAGTTGTCTGCGTCTTCCCAGCCAATACAAGCTCCGCTTAACAAAGCTCATGAATTGCCAATCTTTCAAAGTGATCAAAGCAAGATAGATCTATGGAGAGAGAGAACAAATTGTGGTTTAGATAGGTCTGAGCGGAGTCGTGATATCTCCACTTATAACCACCCAGACTCAGTTATGTCTTCTCACATGCCTAGTCTCTATTCAGTTGCTCCTGCCTCTGATTTGGCCAAGTCCTGGTCTCAATCGGTTTCCTCTTGGGAAAACCCAAGTTGTAGCTTAAACCAGAGATCGATACAGCTACACTCATTGCTGAACTCATCCGATACATTGAGTAAGAGTTCTCAGTCACTGCCCCAAAGTCAAAACCATGGAATGTTTGGAAATTTGTGGCATCTTACGAGCAACTCTCGAGCTAGCTCAGGTTTTGGGAGAGAATTTCCTAACCGAAATGGGTTTTACCATGGCTCCTCGTCAGGATCTAAAGAGTTGCAAGTTCCTCTTTCCTCGACCAGCCATGATTATCTGAACTGCAGTAACGGGATTAATAATGCAGTCTGTGAGCACTTTGCAGCTCGTGGTTCTTCTAAGTACTATAATGGTTCAAATTGCATGGATGTGAAGTCTGCGAAAGATATGAACTTGAATGTAGTGTATTCAACCAGTTCGTCCAGTGAAGCAGTTTCTCAGCAAGGTCTTGGGGTTGTAGAAGGAGAAAGAAGAAAGCAAGACGACCATTTTGTCGGTTTGCCCTGGCTTAGATCTAAGTCTGCCCATAAGAATGAAGCCACTGATTTGGGGAAGGATTCTCATAAGGAGGAGCTGAGTTTCTTTCAGTCTTCAACTAATCAACTATCTAGCAAGAGTGATGCTAGTCAACTTTTTTATCAGAATATAAAATCTCTATCATCTTCCAATGATGTTGCAGCTAAAAGGGTTGAGGTTGTTGGCTGGCCGAATAATAGAAAAATTCTTGGGTTTCCTATTTTTGAAAAGCCTCCCATTTCTGAGAATGAGTCCGAAACTGTGGAAACTAACAATAATTGTAGGCTACTTGATATTAACTTGCCTTGTGATGCTGCAAGTCCGGAAACAAGCAAGCAGAGTGTGGCGGAAGATCTGGTAACAGAGAAGAGAATAGGTGCAACAATTTCTGTTTTGAGACATCACATTGATTTGAACTCGTGTCTAAGTGAAGATGAAGCTTCTCTGATACCATTTGTTCCAAGCAACAAAGTGAAGACGACAAATGAGATAGATTTAGAATCCCCAGCAGTTCCTGAAACCGAGGAGGATCTCCTCCACGGAGAAGAAAATCACCTGGAAACTCCACAATGCAAAACCAAACAGCCAAAGGATGATCTTGTTAAGGCGGCGGCAGAGGCAATAGTTGACATCTCTTCATTTGCTTACAAAAGTAATTTTGATGATACCACGAACAACTCACCAGATGCCTCTCTGCCGGACCCTCTTAACTGGTTTGCGGAGATTGCTTCAATTTGTGGAAATGACGTCAAATTTGGGGGCGATGAGGATTCTTCTTCGGAAGCAGAAGAGGTTGATTACTTTGAGTCCATGACATTAAAACTGACAGAAACCAAGGAAGAAGAATACATGCCTAAGCCTCTTGTTCCCGATAACTTGCAAGTGGAAGAAACCGGAGGCAGCAATTTATTAACAACTCGCCCTCGAAGGGGTCAGGCAAGGCGAGGGAGGCAGCGGAGGGATTTCCAAAGGGACATCCTTCCCGGTCTAACTTCACTGTCTAGACACGAGGTAACAGAAGATCTTCAAACATTTGGAGGGATGATGCGAGCAACAGGTCATTCGTGGCAATCAGGGTTGGGAAGGAGAAACGCCGGTAGAAATGGCTGTGGAAGAGGGAGGCGGAGGTCTGTGGTGAGTCCTCCTCCAGTTGTGGCACCAATTGTGGTGGCCGCAATCCCCGCTTGCATGCAGATGACACAGCCGGTTAATAACATTGATGTTGGATTAGAGTATAGAAGCCTAACAGGGTGGGGGAAGACAACTAGGCGGCCTCGTAGGCAAAGATGCCCTCCAGGTAATCCTCAATCTATCCCGTTAAGTTAATTATGAGAAGAAAAAAAAGGCATTTGAGTTAATCGAGAAAACTTTATAGCGGGAAGTAGGGACTAATTGTGAGGATTTCCCTTGTACATTCCTTAGCCCAAAATTTGGGTTTTGCTTGATTATCTGAATTCGGGTTGTTACCAACTTTGTATTATTCATGAATAACGACACATGATTTCTTCAGGATTGACTCTGTATATATACCATGAAACTTTGATAACTATCTATCATTATTACTTGTGAGGAAATGAACAGAAATGGTTTCATATGCAGTGATTTTTGTTGTTATCTTATTTTGATTGTGTTCTTCGGATACAGATCATGAAACCTTGGTACGAGGAATGGTTTGTCGAACTTTTTGATTATGAATAGAGCTTTTATGTACATGAAACTCAGCTGTGACTGTGATTTGCACTTAGCAGTTGAAAAAAACTTGTGAGGACAAATCTGTGTTCTCTACTTGCAACTACCTTGCAGTGTTTCTTGATTTTATTTTTTTACATCTTTGTCTGGAGAAAGTAGAAGCAAGAGGACGCTGAAAAGTTAACCAGAAGCAAATGAGGCTCAAAAAGGTTTCTTGTAATGAAGATGGAGTCATGGTCAACAAAGAACATGTTTGGTTCTCTCTCTCTAAATATGTGTGTGTGTGTGTGGAACATGATTGATAGGAGGGAAGGCAGTGGAAGAAGAAACAGGCTTTGTTGGCTGATTGTTTGAGTGTCTTGTAATAAAGTGGCTTTACTTCATACATTTTGTACTAAAAAGAGCAAAACTAGTATTCCATTTCATTCAATTTGATCTCCTTTTGAGTTCTTCACTTGATGAGTAAAATAATCATCCACAACCTCAAAGCAAAATATTAAATTTATTTTTAATCAGTGGTGTATATATTATAACAAAAGCAAACTGATTTGTAGATTTCAAATATTCAAAATAACGTCTAGTTATCACGTAGTTAATAAAATTATTGAGTACAAAAGTGAAACGTCTAAATAACACTTTAATATTAGGATGTCACGTTTCTATTTGTTTGCAATACATGATATAATGTTTTAAAAAAATAAAAAAATCTAAATAGTGTTTCAGACTTTTTTGTTTGTCTCGTGGTGTCATTATCTAGAGATGACAATTTGTGTTAACGTGTCATGTTAGAAGTCAAATATGTGTTGTATGTTTGTATGCGTCAACATAAACACAACACATAATAATCATGTTGATGTGTCTTGTTTTGTTGATTTACCTAAAAGAGAAATTAGATGAGTTGCAATTAATAATTCTCTTGTTTTCTATTTACACTCTTTTACTTTATGCGCTACATATTTGGACGATAAATACAAGGTTTGTTGGTGAGAAAGAAGAGATGAGATGAAAACAAATTAGATCTGAGAGACGACAAATAGACTAACAAGTGATTAACTAATGTTTTGATTTCACATCGTTGACTTATTATTTTCATATTGACAGTGTCATATATGTGTTACATGCTAAACACAGACACGACACGATTATTAAACGTGTTGAATTTATCATCATGAACACGACAAGATTATGATCATGTCAGAATTGAACACACTTAAATCTTGTCATGTTCATGCTCGATCACATTACTAGCACGACATGACAAAAGTTATCATATTTTGTACAACAAGACCGACACACTTGTCATTTAACATATGCTAACCATGTCGAATTTTTCGAGCTAGTCTACAATTACCATTTTAAGCGTGCAAGTTGAACGTGTGAGCTGCACAATTACCGAACATATTAAAACTTTTTTTTTTAATCGACTGAACATATTAAAACCTAAATTGTCAAAAATGGCGGGATTGGCACCAGAATAAACCGCAGTTCACAGACGAGAGCAAAAATGATGAGAAAATGTTCATTTTCTTTTACAAACAGACCCATTCGTTGCTTCCATCAACCCTTCAATCTTCCCGAAATGGATCGAACCTTAACTTCAATCCACACTCTCTCTTCAAACCGCTGCTCCGCTCTTCTGGGTCACTGCCGAAACATCGATTCCCTCAAAAAAGTTCACACCTTGCTCATTGTCCATGGCCTAACCGGCGATCGCATCTGCGGCAAACTGGTCAATTTGTACGGGTCTTTTGGGGATGTGGGTTCTGCTCGCTCGGTGTTTGATCGGACTCCAAACCCAGAGAAGTTCTCATGGAAAGCGATGCTCAGAAAGTACTTTTTGAATGGTCTGTACTCGGAGATTGTTCCGTTCTACAACTGTTCGAAGAAATGCCTCAGAGAGGAAGATAACGCTGTGTTATCGATTGTGTTGAAGGCTTGTTGCCGGTTGCGAGATATCAATGGAGGGAGGAAGGTGCATTGCCACATTGTGAAGCTTGGTGGTCCTGATAGCTTTGTGTTGACGAGTCTTGTGGATATGTACACAAAGTGCGGGGAGATTGAGTGTGCACGCAAGGTGTTCGATGAAATGCCTAATAGAGATGTGGTTTCGTGGACTTCGATGATTGTTGGGTACGTGCAGAATCATTGTCCGGGAGAAGGGTTGGTTTTGTTTAACCGGATGAGAGAATCGGTAAAGTGTAACCAATCCACGTTAGGGTGTTTGGTCGCAGCTTGTGCCGAGCTGAGAGCTCTGCATCAAGGGAAATGGGTTCACGGGTACGCGATCAAGAATGGTTACAATGTTGACTCTTTCGTGGCAACGTCTCTTCTAGACATGTATGTTAAATGTGGAGACATTAGAGATGCTCGTTTTGTTATCAACGAGCTTCCTGTTGTTGATGTTGTTTCGTGGACTGCTATGATTGTCGGGTACTCTCAGACTGGTCGCCCCAGCGAGGCTTTGAGCTTGTTCAGAGACGAGAGATGGGCACATCTTATTCCCAATTCCGCTACCATCACAAGCGTGGTTTTGGCTTGTGCGCAATTGGGAAATTTGAGCTTGGGAAGGATGGTTCATTGTCAAGGGATTAAGCTTGGGATAGAGGATCATTCCGTGAGAAATGCTCTTGTATATATGTACGCTAAGTGTAAGGAGAATGGGGATGCTCAAACAAGGATGCAATTACTTGGGGCTAGATTATTTCTGGGTTTTTGATGACTCGATTATTTCTGGGTTTATGCAAAATGGGTTAGCGTGTGAAGCCCTAATGCCCTGGTGAGTGTTCTCTCAGCTCGTGCTCTTCGTAAAGATGATGCATTATTTGGTATAACCTCGGATCAAGATTTCTGAGCATTATTTGATGTCATGGCTAATATTATTTGGTGTTTAAGTTCCTTTATTGTTTTAATGCAGTTATCAATGTTGTGACAAAGGTTTCTTATCAATGTTTTAGTCTTTAAAATTGAACATGTTCAAGCTTTTTTATCATTAAAATATTGTCTCATAAGAACAAGAGTTTATATACACAACTCGAATGTGTGCAAGGAGATGATTTTTGAAGCTAAAACGATTCCTGAATAACAGGTCGATGAATAATAAAAGCATAAATTATGTTAAAAGACAAAAATTGAGACCTGAGTCAATAGCTTCTGCAGGGGAGTTCTTTGATCTCTTTCTCCTTCAAACTTCGTGCAAAATGGGATACCGGCATAATATATACTTGGCTAGGTATCCCTTCCGCCGCCATCCTCGTCCTCATCCTCAATTGGTATTTCGTGTCGGGGCCTGTTATACTTCTCTCGCAGCTGCTTGATGGGGATGTAATCTCCGGCTGCATCCATGCCGTAGAATAAAAATGACAGGTACGGATGATCTAAACTTTCCTGTAAATGATTAACAGCACCTTAGCACAGTTATCAAGCAGATGAAATATAGCGAGGATCATGTTTAAATCTTCTGACTTTGTTGATATTACTCACCATGTCTGGTTCATCGAGGGGTAACAAGTTCTCCTCGGGAACTGCAATGCAGAGAAAACATTACCAAGATGACTTGGATATATAACAGCAGATAGATACTACTCTTACATGGGTCGTGGGTCGTTGTAAATTGACGTGCATGTATAAAACTATTAAGAATTTAGGCATGTAGTTCCAATGGACGGTTAGAAGGCGAAAATAAGTACTCCCTCCGTCCCAAAATGAGTGTCCATTTTTCATTTTTGCTTAGTTAGTTATGCATGAAATATAAACATTATCCCTAATATAAAGTTAGTTAGAACCCCATGTTTGTTACAACAAGAGAACACGAGGGTATAAAGGGAAAAATATAAATCTAACTAACTCATCCTTAATCTTTACAAAAGCTGAAAAGTAGACACATTTTGAGACAGAATCATTGTAACAAGGAATAAGATCAGACATGTGTAATTACCATATGCCACTAGCAGGTTGGGGTCCAAATGCACATCAACCAAAACCTGCAAAACAGAAAGAGGAAACGATTGGAGAAGTAAAAGTCAAAAAGAAAATGGAAGAAGAAAGAATACAAAGGATAAAGAGCAGCATTTATCTTTCAATCAAATAGGCAATTTAAGCAAAGGACTGTTCCAACTTCACAAGCTTCAGTTTTAAGCAAACTCAATTACTTATTAAGCAAAAAGCGTCATCGATAATTATAGCCATGTGTGCGATTATCAGTTATCACATACGGATATGCTAACTTATGCATAAGTATAGACACAACAACCTTTGATTGAATGGTTTTATTTTGTTTTTAGTTTTCTTTCTACAGCAATCAAAGGCTAGAGTCAAAAAGTGTTAAATGCATGTTTCATAGCTGTGGATGACACGAACTAGTTGAAGGAAAATTCTCATAGACAGGAGCAGCACCATGCTTCAGCACAAGAGCTCCTATTACTAAAAGAAACAGACAAGGGCCAACTGACAATCAACAATGATTCAACTTCTGTTGACATTCCCATACATATTTTTGGATGAACAGCTTTGAAATGGAGTATTGTCAATCATTTAGTACTCCGAGAAATATAACCAACAACGATTTTAGTTAAACCTGATAAAACGGCTGATTAGAACCTCGAGACAACTTTTCAACCTGTGCTGTTTCCATCCAAGAAGTTGATTCACAGCATACAGGATCCATGCCACAAACCACAGCTCGATACCCTGAAAGTTTCACCAACGCAATGGAAGAGGGTGAATTGGGAATAAATTGACAAATAAAAGGAACTATGAACCTCAAGCGACCAAGTGAAATCAACCACTTGCCCTATTGTGTATTGTTCCGCGCTCATCTCATCATTCCAAGATAAATTGTATACTAAAACAGTTATGAATTTTAGATTGCACTGAAAAGGCAGATCAACTATATACCAAATTTCTTATGCCTCACTTTCTGCCCTAAGCGAAGGGCATACTGCGCATTTTCATACACTAGAGCTTTTGCAGCTGCTTCCAGGGACTCTGCCTCCATTTTGGAAATTTTATCCCGTAATTCAGCTGCCAAAGGATAATTTTCATTTTCAATTGCATTCTGCAAGTCAGAACTGCAACAAATGAAGCAGAGTGATCTAAGACAATGCTGAAGTGATAAAATATAAGCACATGATCATTCACTAACAAGATCATAATATGAGATCACAAAATAAAATAAAATAAAAACATATAACCTTGTCGAACATATATTTCCAAAAAAAAAAAAAAAAAGACAACACCAAAGCAGAGAAAGGGTTATCATGCTTTAGACTCACCGAACACGTATGATGCTTATAGCCTTATCTTGCGCATCACTCTTTGAAGATGATCCCTTTTTCGCTTCTCGTAGCCTTACAACTTCTGTTTCAACCTTTCCAAAAGAATTCGTATTAGTATGCCTGTGTTCATGTATTATATTTTGGCTATTGAGCAACCCTAATGAGATCCCACCAAAAAAAAAAAAAATGAGATCCCACATATCAAGAACAGCATATATTTCATAGCGAATGAGAATGCTTTCTAAGAGGTCTATGAATCAGTAAATTTGAGAAGAATGTCTCCTTCAAGTGTATATCATTCATTAAACATGATAAGAAATCTAACCTCAATTAGTTTACTTCTGAGTTGTTGAGCAATTTCAAACTCATCCATGTTCATAGCACACTGCCATTTGGTAATACCAAGCAACAAATGTTTATAAGCAGAAGAAACAGAGAGCTATACCAAATCATTCTAACAAACACAGATAAATAAATAAAAGCATTCTTCAGAACCTGTACTCGAGTTGCCAAGTCCAACTGGAAAAAGAAAATCAATATATCCTCGTTAGCGGTCTCACTACGTTCTGAGCTTGCACCCAAACTCTTGTCACCCCCTCCAAAAAACCATCCAGCTTGAACTCTCATATTTCTTTTTCTCAATTTGTACGAATTACCCGTCAAGCATAAGTTTTGTATGCAATGGTGCCACAGACATTGTCCACCCATCCCAGAGGCTATCTGGAATTTTTTCATTATCCTGAAATGCCTGTTCAATGAAGGGGCCGATCCATATACCCCACTGTTACCGGAGGTTGTCAGGGTGCTCAATGACAGACCTTGCACCATTTCCTCCAAGATATTATGTCCTTTTCCAGAAAATATATCCTTTCTTTTCCACTTCTCAGTGTAGCTCTCTCAGCATCTGTGATAGGACAAATTCAATCTTAAATATTATTCATGTGGGTAGGTAACTATCGGCGCATTTAATCATATTGGACAGCTAAATGAAAATAAACTAAATGTTGTCGCTGACGCCATCCTAAATAAGATCAAATACCCAGGTCTATAGTACATAGCATTTGAGATATCATATGAACACAGCAAGACTGTATCTGTTAGTTTGCAATAACACATACAAGCACGAATCCTAGGCGAAACAATTCATTGACCTGCAAATAGAATCAAGCAAGATGCATAAAAAAGATAAGACCTGCTTCATAATTTAAAATATCAGCCACTTGTGCATTAATTCATTTCTATGTCTATCTAATAGTTCATTTATCTTTCTCTTTATTCGCCAGCCGTCACCTTACACATCATGCTACATATGAAACTAATCTTTCGCTTGACTCCTAATCCAATGTTGCATCAGCTAAAAGCTTTCTCTTGACACCTAATACACCTCTAGCTTTCAATTTGCAAGTAAAAAAGAAAAAAGAAAATAGAAGAGACTGTTTTAGAGTATAAAGTTAATATTGAGTCTTCAACTATTACTTTAAACTTTTAGTTGAGTTTGTCATTTACAAGGTATCAGAGCTAGTTTTATCAAAGCCTTGGCTCGATTGAACAACCTCTCTTTGTGGTCTCTGATCCACTTGCAAAAGAACATGCCTACAGTAGCCCACGTGTAGAAGGAAAATATCTACACGTGAGGGCCTTCAACAATTAAACTAATTACACAAAACTACAACTAATTAAGCAAACAATCTAATAATAAACCCTCCATTAAGCTGGCATTACATAATTCATAATTTAGCAACAACACCCTGATACCGGGGTCCGGGGCAGATCAGAACCCCTAAACTTCTTCTTCCTTTTTTTTTTTCATTTCAAATTTTTTCATATCAAACAATTTTTAAAACTACTTTGATATATCCCAAATACCAATACACACAAACACAAGTAAAAAATCAAAATAATGTTTCTCAGCAAATCCATGCAGGTTTCATTTTACTAGACTTAGCTAAGTGAACGTTTGTAATGAACTCGGGAGAATAAAATATTAATTATCCTGCACTTTCTCAAGAACCAAACAGAAATTCAAAAGACAATGATTACAAATTCAGAATCCATATAGATTTCATTTCTCTACAGTAATATGAGAGGAGGTGTGTTATGAACTCGGGAGCATAAAATCTAGAATTAGGTTTCTGATTTCAGCTCCGTACAGTTATAATTTTCTTGCACCACCAAACAGAAATTCAAAGGACAATGATTATAAATACTCCAACTTTGAATTTAAAGATGGTCAGTGTGAACTCACCGGAGAGCGAGAGTCGCCGCCGGAGAAGAGATGCTCAGTCCGTCCTCCGAATTCGATTATCGAAATCGATGAGCTCCTCACGAAATATTAATTTAATAAAAAAATTGTATGAAAATGAAATAAATTTCTGAATATTAAATCAAAATATTTCCAGTTTCTACTTTCAGTTCACAGTCACTCATTTTTGGGTTGGGTGGTTAATATCTCCTGCAGCCAAAACTACGAACAGAAAACGAAGTTGACCAAGTGAGCTGACACGTAGACAATGTTCTACCTGCATTAACAAAATAGTTTCTGAATTATTAAAACTAGCTAATTTGAAAATTTAGCCGTTACTTATTCTTCGTCCCGTGATTAGTTTCGTTCTTATTATTGTTGTCATTATCTTCACCATTCTCTCGTATTGATCATTTTCTTCAATATGTAAATGTTGTATTTGAATGTATTTGTATATTCATTTTCACCGTATGTTGAGATGTGAGAGTCTATTATATTTTTCATAATATATGGCGTTAAGTCATATTAATTATTACGATATTTTGATATTTGCTCCTACTCTCTTCATGAAGATTTTATATATCAAAATCTCATATATAAATTAATTGGTTATGAACATTTTAATCAACCATATAACTAAAATGACAAATATTTCAACATCAAAAGTTAAATTTTGAAAAATAAAATAACAATTAGAAGATAGAAAAGGTTCAATAGTTGAACCTGACCAAAACAAAGCTCAAACACAAGCTTGGGACTATTATTATTGAGGAAATGAGAACTTCATACACAGGTTATTAACATACAGAAAAGAAGAAAAAAATAGCTATTCCATCTTTAAACATAAACAAGACTCTCTTGGAAGGAAAAGAAATAAAGAACAAAAAAATTTCTACACAGATTTATCAATCAATCCAAATACAAAACCCACCTACTAAACACAATAAAACCAGAAAGAAACCAGAATCTCTAGGCCAAACTTGTTGCTGTTTGGTGAAACTCTAGGGTCGATGATATACATATTTTGTTCTCGGATCCACAATTAGACCTTTTCCACCATTCACTTCCAAATCGTGCCTGCATTAACCAAATCGAATATTCGAGCATCAGAATCGAACTTCTAATTTCTATGTCCATAAATATTCATGGAATGATAGAACAGAAAACTCAACTGAAATACAAAGTCGGGAATGGTCAACTGTTCACGAGGAACGTATCTGAACAGCTGCAGAAGCCGATCAACATATACAACTTTCTTCCATACCTATAGATTGCGCAAGGTTTCAGATGTAATTGACTTTGAAAGTATCAAACTATGTTAGGGTTCCAATTGGAAATAGGTTTGGACATACCACACCGTCTACGAGCATTTGTAGAGCAAAGACTGAAGCCTTTAGGTGAAAGGTCGGATGAAGAACATATATTGCCTGCAAGTAGGAGAGGTAAGAGTTAGTCCGGGATCAAGATGCAGTTAGATGAGATAAAAATCATATTACATACATGTAAATTTCTTTGATGTTTTCGACCAAGTATTTGCTGTAATCTTCTCATCCATCCCAAGTCTGGTTGACTGTTCAATAAGCATCAGTAAGGCGATATCAAATATATATATGTCAGATCGATTCAAAAGCTTCAATTCATCGAGGGTAAGCTCTATATATAAGCAAAGCCACAAACGAACTAATCTGGTACATGGTTGTTGAATCGTGATTCAAATCGGGATTGGGAATCGAATCGTAGATTCACATACAATCACACAAAACTTTTAGAAAGAGTTATATATATGATAAATATTATAATATATAGAGAATTCTACGAGCCCAACCTGATGATACCTAAAAATCAGGGGGAGGGGGTATGAAGGTCATTTTACATAAAACTCAAATAGGAGCTAGCTCTACCTATATCAGCTTGACACGATATAAAATCATATAAAACAAGGAAATGGAAGAACGAAGAAAATTGAAAAATTCAAGTAATTAGTTCAAGATGAAAGTTGTCTGTCTCTGCGAATGACACAGTACTTACATCTGTAAAGATGCTGCGGAATGGAAATAGACAATGGTATAAGGCTTCTGTATGATGGGCTCAAACTCCTGAAATATGCAATAACAAATATTTGAGTGCCAAGATCAACACACACTAAGCAAATATAATAAGAGCATCACAAAGAGAAATGCACATAAAAGTGCTGAAATGACATCACCATTAAAAATGAATAGCTTATCAACTTGGTTATGCAGTAAGAAGACAAGTCAGTCATTAGTTTTAGTTCAACAAAGTTTTAGTTACAAGCCACATTTAACTGTTATATATATAGCCAGAGAACTAGAGAAGTGGTCAGTGATGCCTGTATTTGTTATGCTCAAATTTGAATCTGTAGGAAACTGACTTTCATTATAGGGGAAATTACAGATAGCACCCCTGAACTATACCCCTTTTGCAAGTTACTACCCTAAACTTA
>JAYMTF010002256.1:0-18948 GCA_036897485.1 Pelargonium nanum | reverse complement strand
TACTTGGTCTTCAGAAGTTGGGAAAAGGTGATTGGCGTGGAATTGCACGCAATTATGTTATAACGAGGACTCCAACCCAAGTTGCCAGTCATGCTCAAAAATATTTTATCAGGCAAACAAATGTGTCTAGGCGGAAGAGACGCTCAAGCCTTTTTGATATTGTTGCAGATGACGTTAGTACACGTTTTCACAAGCTTTTCATATCCACGGTCTCTTCTTTCTTGTAGCTATTTGTTTTTAATCTTTGTAGTTTCTTTTGCAGTCAGCTGAGATACCGATGGTCTCACAGCAGGACTTCTTCTCCAATGAACATCCGCACCTTGAATCACAAGGCAACAACAACCCTTTGCCTGCTGCTCCTTTGCTGGATGAAGAGTGTGAATCAATGGACTCTACCAACTCCAATGAAGCCGAGTCTGTCGTTCCGAACCCTGATAGCTCTCAGTCCTGTTACCCCGTTATATACCCTGCTTATATCTCTCCATTTTTCCCAGTTCCATTCCCAATGTGGCCGATGAGCAATACAGAACCAACTAAGAAGGAGACGCATGAGGTTGTCAAGCCAACAGCAATACACTCAAAGAGCCCGATTAATGTTGATGAGCTGGTTGGCATGTCAAAGTTGAGTTTAGGAGAATCAATAGGGCGTGCCGAGCCCTCGAGTCTTTCACTAAAACTACTTGATGGGTCCTCGAGGCAGTCAGCTTTCCATGCTAATCCAGCATCGGGCAGTTCAGCCATGAATTCAGGCAGCAGCCCAATCCATGCTGTTTAACGGGAAACTCTTGGTGAGAGCTCAAGATTGTAACTCAGCTCAGCGCTGAGCGATCTCTTCAGCTTACTGTTTATACATGACTAATAATGTGCAGGGCAGTGTGCGTTTCTGTTATAATTATCTTTTGTGGCATCACCTGAATAAGGTTGCTGTTCTTTAGAAATCAACTTGTTTGTGTTGTTAGGTTGTAGTAGGGTATTGTCACAAATTATTTGAATCTTTGACATTGTGTCTTTTTTGTCCCCTTTTATATATCAGGTCTATATGTTGCTTTTGTATGGTTTATTCTGCAAATGTTGCACCCAATCATAGTTCAGTAAGTGGTTACTTAAGTTGCTAATCAATAGTTCTGTGGGGGCAAATTTCTATTTCAACAAGTACAGTTTAGTTTGTTAAGAGAGGTCATGTTAGGTGTTGTGTTGCCCAATTTTTGTCTCCTATAAGAACAGTGATTTGTACACTACTCTACTGCTTTTATTAGGTTTCAGTTTTAGTTGGTCCGCAGGTTGCAATTCAATACAAGAACTACATTATATGACAAAACACATTAGTTTTGCAATAGGAAAAACAAAAATATACCTTAAATAAAGACATGGTAATAAGGGTACTATGTACTTGTTCTCCCGTCCACATGAGCACCACGATCTCAGCTCCTAACATTGTCGTGTTAGAATCAACTCTATCTCGATCTCGGTTTCTAGCATTGTTGTGCTAGAATAAACTCTATCTTGATCTTAGCTCTCAACATTGTTGTGTTAGAATCAACTCTATCTTAATCCAAAGCCGCCAACCATGACAAGATCAAAATTTACCATATGGTCGGGTTTGGTCTTTTGACCTCTTCACCTCCATCGTGAGCGAGATGATAGTTTTGTAAACATGTATTTCAGGTTTGACTTTCAAAATTTACAGATGTGATATATTAAATTCTAGTAACTTGAGTTATAAAAAAAATTACTAATATTATTTTAATATAAATTGATACGGGAGTTGCTCGATTCGTGGACCCGCCCGAGAAAATGGTACAACTCTTTCGGGGCTCCGGATGACATGAACTGCCAAGTATGTGTCACTGTATCAGCATCTGGAGATTGTAAAGATCAAACTACAATTTCATCACCCGATTCAGAGCCACCTGACGGAGCCATGAATCCGCCGAGAACCACCAGAACGTGGCCCAACAAGAGACTCAACTCCCGGAGACCTTCACTTGTCTCCATCACTCTCCTTGCCCTCCTCTGCTCTCTCGTCTTCGTTCTCTCCTACTTCACCTTCGCTCCCACACCTTTCCTCTCCACTACTTCCAAAACCCTAAATTCCCAATGTACGTCCCAATCCCAAATCCAACTCTTTGGAGATAGGTTCATGTTGTACGCTCCACACAGTGGGTTCAGCAACCAGCTGTCTGAGTTCAAAAACGCTATCTTGATGGCCGGTGTATTGAACCGCACTCTGGTTGTGCCTCCGATTCTAGATCACCATGCCGTCGCTCTCGGTAGCTGCCCCAAATTCAGGGTTTTGGAGCCTAAAGAGATTCGGTTTGCGGTATGGAATCATATCATTGAGCTAATTCGGGAAGGGAGGTGAGTGGATTCAGTACTTGTATTTGGTCTCTCTTTTTAAAACTGGACATTGATTTATTCACGTTTTCAAGATTAGATTAGTTCATCTCTGTATGAGTTTGATGTCATTATTGTTCTCAATATGATATGATATGAAAATTTGATTCTGGGTTTTATTGATTTCTCCACTATTTTCTTCACCGTGGCGCTGTTGTTGGAGTATAAAATTAATATTGCGCCTTCAACTATTAGCTTAAGCTTTTAGTTGAGTTGGTTCTTTACATGGTATCAGAGCATTGGTGACAACACAAGGCAAGAAGTGGACCTTTTTTAAGCTTTTAGTTGAGTTAGTTCTTTAAAGTTGTTTGGAGATAAAGCTATTGGAGATGAGAAAGGAGAGAACCTGGAATAGTGTTTCATGCGTTGCTCTGGGAAGTTAGGTTCACATGAGTTGAGTGAAAGTATTTGGTTTGTAGTTCTAAACTAAGACCCAATATTCATTAGATCAGCTATAGAGTTTGATTGGCGTTTTTATGGAGCATTATTTTATTATTAAGGTTTTTGGTATGTGCTTGTCTTAGTCTTATATGATGTGCTTTTTTGCAGGTACGTTTCCATGGCTGATATCATAGATATATCATCCCTGGTTTCTTCTACGGTGATCCGAATTATAGATTTCAGGGTTTTCATGTCATTATGGTGTGGTGTGAACATTGATTTTGGTTGCTTCGGCGGTGAATCAAATGCCCACCCTTCTTTGATTGACAGCTTAAAAAAATGCGGGTCTTTATTGTCTGGTTTTGATGGCAATGTAGATCAGTGTTTATATACTGTAGATGAAGATTGCAGAACTACAGTTTGGACATATGAGAAAGGCGATGAAGATGGAGTGTTGGATTCTTTTCAACCTGATGAACAACTTAAGAAGAAAAAGAAACTTTCTTATGTTAGGAAACGCCGAGATGTATATAAGAGCCTTGGGCCTGGCTCTGAAGCTAAATCAGCCACTATTTTGGCATTTGGTAGTCTTTTCACAGCTCCATACAAGGGATCTCAGCTTTATATTGATATCCATGAAAGTCCAAGAGATCCAAGAATACAATCTTTGATTGAGAAGATTGAATACCTTCCTTTTGTTCCTGAAATTATGAAGGCAGGGAAGCAGTTTGCTTTTGAGACCATAAATGCTCCTTTTCTTTGCGCTCAGCTTAGATTGTTAGATGGTCAGTTCAAAAATCATTGGAAGGCGACATTTCTTAGCTTAAAACAAAAGATAGAATCTTTAAGGCAGAATACTTCTCTCCCCATCCATATTTTTGTGATGACTGATCTTTCCGAGGGTAACTGGACTGGAAGTTACTTGGGGGACTTGGCCAAAGATGAAAATGATTTTAGGCTACATTTTCTCAAGGAAGATGATGAGTTGGTGAAACAAACTGCAAAGGACCTTGTGACCGCAAGGCACAGTCTTAGGCTAGGTGTTGGAGCTGATATGACGAAGAAATATTGCCCTCCTCGTAGATTACCTGATGTACTTTTATACTTGGAGGAAACAGTTTGCAGCTGTGCTTCACTCGGTTTTGTTGGGACTGCTGGGTCAACCATTGCGGAGGGTATTGCGCTGATGCTGAAATTTGGCAAATGTTCAGGTTAAAAATGCTTTTTGACATTCAGCTCTGTCCACGATGATTGAAGGTGTACCACATCAGATTGTGTTTTAGTGGGGGTCAGTGATTTGGAAGAACGCCAGAAATGTTTCCCTTCGTACACAATCATAACCTGGAGTAAAGGATAAAGTTCCTGCCGGTTTCACGTGATCTTGTTTGTTTCATCATCTTTGACAGTGTAACTTACCAATACATTACAATTTATAGTTTGGGGACATATTTTTAGAGAAAGAAATCCCCATTTCAGAGTTCAACTCGACAGGGTAGCAGTTGAAATTGCAGATATATCTCACTCGATTTGGTCTCATAATACAAGGTACTGCTTACTTAGATTTAGACATTTTTGTCATTCAGACATAGAATTGCTTCTTTAACTCAATATAAGAAGCATCTTTGTACGATTATTGAGATATGTGGGTACCGAGCCATTTTTGTCAAACCCAAAGTGATAAAAAGTTTGTTGGTACTTTAAGTTATCTAATACACATCAGTTGCCTTTACTGTTCTTTGACATAAACTGATTAATGACACTTTTTTTTTCACAAATACCAATATTTAACATTTACCCCGGGTTTGACTTCCTAGGATTGAATAACAGGGGTGCTCTACTTGTCAAAACTTTCAATACTTGCATTGCATATGGTTTCTGGATTTCAATGGTGATTACTGCTAAATGCTAATGCACTTGTGTAGTTGTGTGTGTCCACTCTTGTAGCTGTGTTTGTTGAAGGAACAAATGTGCTTCTAGATACATTCAATTATCTAACATACTTTTCTGCAGCGTCTGGAAAGCAAAAGTTCACGGGTTCCATTCATCAACTTGCATACTCTCTGTTCATGTGGAATGCTACTGGGGAGGTAATGTCTGGTATTGTTCTTCTAAATTCAACAATGGATTAGCAGTCTCTATTATACAGAAACCAACCATTAACGTCACGGCCGATCTTAGCCCCAACCACTTGAAGCAACATTCATTATTTTTCCCGTGGAAGAATTCAATGTTGAATTATCTGTAGGAAGTATTTGAACATCTTTACTACCACTTAATTAAATTATTTTTGTTGTTGAAATTTTACATATCTTCCAGGAATCTAGTTGTAGACCAAGCTAAGGCTTATCTCTTTACTTGTAAAATAAATAAATAAATAAAAGTTGAACACTTTGATAGAGATATTTGGTTTTTGCTTCCAGGATAAAAATTGTCACCGTTTTATATTATGGAAACCTGTAGGCATATATGATAAAGCCAGAAGTTCCGATTCAAAACCAGACATGAAAATGCACATAATGAAGTTGTATGAATTAGATTCTCAGAGTTACAGAGAGATTACTGTAAATTAATAATAGACAAACATGAACAAATGCAAACAATCAGACACAATTTATATATAAACATTCATGGTATATGAGAACTAATCAGAGTTATGGACAAATGCAAACAATCAGTCCCAAATCTGAACATTATGAATCATATGATCATGCAGACAGATTCACAGAGAGATCAAGAAGTACATGCATGCTCAAGAATATCCAAGGGGAAAATAAATTGATAATTTTTGTACAATTCTTTTTACACAGTGACATGGCAAATACATATTATATGCTTTATAGTTTAAAATTAAGTTTAATGAATAACAATCGACAAATTGCCGCTCTACACACTCCTGAAAAGATGGATGAGTTTTAACTGTGATTTACACTCGATTAAAGATTAGTCTGAATATGGTAAAACGGTTTAAACGTGTCAACCGCAAATTTGCGGATCCGCTCAGAAACTCATGTTTTAGATTGAATAGAAAAATAACATAATATTACCGCATTCTCAAAAATCTTTGACGCAAAATATCTGATTTATAAGATATACGTAACATATAACATATTGCGATCGATGGAGTCGTTAATAATATATTTGAGTTACTCTTTTCTAAGTACAGTAAATAAATAAATTTACTTCGGTGGGCTTCAAGAAAAAAGCGAAACTAGACACGACTGCTTCGTGTTCAGCCGAAAATCCATCACGTGTAAAATGTCCGAATAAACAAAAAAGTCAAAGTGATGGAGTAGTCAAGATTAGATTATAAAAAGCTCAAAACCGTCCTCGGCAATCCCAATTCCCAAAACCTCCGACCAAATAACAAACCCGATTTGATCACCACCTCACCAGCATCTCTATATATGGTATTTGGATATACTACATTTATTCTCACACTACCCACACCATATCCATTTCCATTTCCATTTTCATCTTGTTTTGCAGCTTTGAGTGAATCAGGAGGCCAGGTTTTGTGAGAGAGACCGATCGATCAATCGATTTTGAGAATGGAAGGAGTAGAGGTAGATCACCTAGCTCCGGAGAGGAGCAAGGCTCAGTTCGATGTCGACGAGATGAAGATCGTCTGGGCCGGCTCTCGTCACGCTTTCGAAGTCTCCGATCGCATTTCTCGTCTCGTCGCCAGCGATCCGGTCAATTTTCTCTTTCCCTTTCCCTTTCTGTTTGTTTCTCGAGAATTCCTTGTCAATGAATCGAACAAAATCTTACCATTCGCTGGCTGTGAAATTGCGCAATTGTTTGATACTCGTCAGTATTTGCCGCTTCTGGAAAATATACTTGTTTAGCTCATGCTTCTGATTGATACGTCTGTTTTTATTTGAAATTCAGAAAATGAGATTATTTTCTACTCTGAGATGCTTTGTTTGGCTTATGAAAAGGCAAAGCAATGATTTATGATCACTCGAGTAACTATACGCCAAAACTTATATGTACTGATTACTGGTTCCTCAGTGTGATCTATGGTTGTCTGTCTTATTCTAATATCTTTATTTGTTGTGTTCTATTTCCAGGCATTCCGTAAAGATGATAGAACCAGGCTAGATAGGAAGGCACTGTTTAAAAACACTTTGAGGAAAGCAGCTTATGCTTGGAAACGTATCATTGAGCTTCGTCTCACTGGTACTTAGTTAATCTGAATTCCTAACTCACTACTATTTTCCATCATGTCACGCATCATTTTCCTTTTCATCTTGCTTATATCTGCATGATTTCTCTAATTACAGAAGAAGAAGCCTCTAGGTTAAGATCTTTTGTTGACCAACCTGCCTTTACGGATCTTCACTGGGTAACGCTTCTTCCAAGTTTTTGAAGCATTGTTTACTTCTCAAGTTGCATTGCTGTATAATATCGAGTGCTGATACGTCTGTGTAACAAGATCACTGAACCTTTGGAGCTTCCTACTTGTTCAACTTCCAAATTTCATGCATATATTTTTAATACAGTAGAAGAAGAGGCTTCTTTCATTTTGATGTATAGGTGTTAATATATGAAACTTAACTACTTTATAATAATGATTTTATACAGGGAATGTTCGTACCAGCTATTAAAGGACAAGGCACTGATGAGCAGCAAAAGAAGTGGTTGCCATTGGCATATAAGATGCAAATAATTGGCTGCTATGCACAGACTGAACTAGGTCATGGTTCCAATGTTCAAGGCCTTGAAACTACTGCAACATTTGATCCCCAGACAGATGAGTTTGTCATCCATAGCCCTACACTGACTTCAAGCAAAGTGAGTATAATGCCTATGTTAGCCTTTCCATGATCATTATAATGTCTGTGTATGTTTAAATATCTCTTGACTGAATTTTCCTAGATGAGGCTCTTACATTCTTCCCTTACTTTACTGTAATAGTGGTGGCCTGGTGGACTCGGTAAAGTTTCCACTCATGCTATTGTTTATGCACGTCTTATCACTGATGGGCAGGACCATGGAATCAATGGTAAGTACCAAATTTGTTGCACAAATTTTCTAGTTTGGGAGATGGTTTACCTTCAATTAACTGTGCACAAATTGTATTTTAGGTTTCATTGTCCAGCTAAGGAGCTTGGATGATCACTTACCTCTCCCAGGCATAACCATTGGAGATATTGGAATGAAATTTGGCAATGGAGCCTACAACAGCATGGACAATGGGGTACTTACATTTGATCATGTGCGTATACCGAGAGATCAAATGTTGATGCGGTTTGTTCTCTTTCCCTTTCTCTCTTCCCAAAATTCTAGTTCCATGTGTTGTTTTATATTGTTAGAATTGACATATCAAGGTATGTTATTTTTGAAATGACTGCAAGATTGCCTTTTTTATATAAATGTTTATTTCAGTTAAATAATTTGATAAGCAGTTATATTGGATCGACTAATTAGTGGAATTTTGTAACCATGGCATGGTGTTATTGGATGCTTCCTAAACTTTGTTT
This sequence comes from Pelargonium nanum, assembly GCA_036897485.1. Taxonomy (NCBI): domain Eukaryota; kingdom Viridiplantae; phylum Streptophyta; class Magnoliopsida; order Geraniales; family Geraniaceae; genus Pelargonium; species Pelargonium nanum. The sequence goes on along the minus strand of JAYMTF010002256.1, from coordinate 10,690 downwards.
CATATGTCTCAGGGTTGCACAGGTTACAAGGGAAGGAAAATATATGCAGTCAAATGTTCCGAAACAACTTCTGTATGGTACTATGGTATATGTTCGACAAACAATTGTAGCTGATGCTTCATGTGCTTTGTCACGGGCAGTTTGTATAGCTACAAGATATAGTGCAGTTCGTAGACAATTCGGTTCACAAAATGGAGGCCCTGAGACCCTGGTATAACATTTAACCCTTTGTTTTTCTTATGTATGGAGGAATTCTACTGCATGGAAACATGTTTTCCAGAAATGAAGCATGTTGATTTTGCTAGCATTAATTCATATGGTGTTTCCAGCCTCTGTTTTACTGTATACTTAGTTTAAGAAATATCTTCACTCCAAATCCCTGTTAAGGATTTGCTCTAAAACCGGTTGGGGTAAATGGTTTAATAGTCCTTGCAGATCACTTACCTCTATTTGTGGTTTACCAAGCTGAAAGCAGGAGTTTCTTATGATCACTCCTTATGATTAATGCCACTGAGAAATCTTTACATTTTCATAATTAAGGTTATATAGTGAGAAAAGTTTGGTGTACATTCTTGCTCTAACCAATGTGAACTCTTTTGCATATGTTTGTTTTAAAGAAGTAATTCCTTGGTTATCTGCTTGGTTTTAGGTGATCGATTATAAAACTCAGCAAAATAGATTGTTTCCTTTGCTGGCTTCTGCGTATGCTTTTAGATTTGTGGGTGAGTGGTTGAAATGGCTGTATACGGATGTCACCCAAAGACTGCAAGCTAATGATTTCTCAACATTGCCTGAGGCTCATGCATGCACTGCGGGTCTGAAATCATTGACTACTTCTGTCACTGCTGTAAGTGATGATCACTGACCTGTTACAACATTGCTTATCACACTGGTCAATTTCTTTTGCTTCAGATCTCTCTCTCTCTCTCTCTCTCTCTCTCACACACACACACACACACACCCATTAATCATCTAGCTTATGAGGTTTGATAAGCCAATTTTCAATTGGCATGGTTGAATGCATCAATCATCATATAAACCATGCTCATGTAGCTAGCAACTTACTCATCTATGTTTAGCTGCTCAAATGCATGTAGACCTGAACTTTGCTTAGCTTTTGACTTCTATTAAGATGCTGATACTTATTTTAGTTTTCATCTGAATCACTGATAGTATATGATATAAAGAGTAACTTTTAACTTTTTGATTAACTTTTCAAAATCTAGTTATTAATCCGGAGTAGCCCTACTTAGCTAAATGCTTTTAGACTCATAGACTGATTAAGAGTTAAAATTGACACCCAATGGTTCCTATTGAAAAATTTATGGTAAATTGAAAATCTGATACCGGCTATCCTAGTGGAACCCAACGTGCATATTTTATCACTGTGTTGATGAATGTTCTAAATTTTGCTACTTTTTAATTTAATTGAAATGTGGACCATTTGACTATTATTAGCATTTCTTGGTATATAAGCATAAATGATTGGAGCTTATAGAGACCAAATTCTTGCATTACATTTTATTGTATTTGTGACTTGCTTTGTCCTTATAAGGGTCTTTGAGGTATCAGTTCTATTTGAAAGGTTTTGTGTTGATTAAATCTCACTTCGTTTGCAGGATGGGATTGAAGAGTGCAGAAAATTATGTGGTGGCCATGGTTATTTATGCAGCAGCGGGCTCCCTGAGTTATTTGCAGTCTATGTTCCCGCCTGTACCTATGAAGGAGACAATGTTGTGCTGCTTTTACAGGTCTTGAATTTAAGATACTTTGATTTTCATATGTTTGTTTGTATGCATTCACATTTTATACTTTTGTAGGTTAGGTTAGTCTTTAGCAATTACTTTTGATAATTAATTGTGCAAATATCCATGTTTCAATTTGAGCTCAATCTTTTTCTCTCTGTTTGGACATCTATAGAAATTGAACGTATCTCTGTCTATGAAGCCTCTATTTGACCGTACCATAAATTTGCTACTTTTGACAAATTTGTTGTCACATCTGTATCAGGATCATGAAATTGAAGCAATAATTTTCTACTGTCATTTTAACTGAGCTAGATTATTCCAAAGGATATCCCCCTCAAAATTATAAAAATAAGGGAACAATTAATTTTGCAGAATACCAAAATGTGCCCACTTTTTTCGGGTTAGGATAAATCCGTGATATTAACCCTTCTTAGTTCTCTGTCAGACTCAACCTACCCAATTCTTGGCAATATGCTTATTAAATCTGTGCGCCGACATGCTTCCTGAATAAAAAAAGGACACGGCTGCTGACATTCTCTGAACCTTCTTCTTCAGGTTGCAAGGTTTCTCGTTAAGACTGTTTCACAGCTGGGATCTGGGAAAATGCCTGTTGGGACAACAGCATATATGAGTCGTGTTCAACATCTTATGCAATGTCATTGCACTGCTCAAAGTGGTAATACAGAAGTCTTGTTTTTTTTTTCCCCTCAATGCGCTGCTTTAAACTTGCATGATCCTCTATGTGATGCAAGTGTGAAAATGTGAAGTTGTTTGTTTAAAAAAAGACTCAAATATGATATTGAACCTAATATGCATATATAGTTATCTACATTCATTGGGCCATGTAGCCCCTATTGGTGTCTCAGGAAGCTATTTGCAACTATTGTTACTCTCGTCTGGAATACCATCAATGCCATAAGAAGCCATACCTGAGCTGTTGTCATTCACCAGTTCTTACTCACATAAGTTTGGGATTTTCCCTTTTGATTTTCTTCAGGTGATGACTGGTTGAAGCCTAGTGTTATACTGGAGGCATTTGAGGCAAGGGCTGCTAGGATGTCTGTTGCCTGTGCTCAGAACCTCAGCAACTTTGCAAACCAAGAAGAAGGTATGCCATTTCTCCCTTGATTGAAGTACAATTATCATTTATGGATTTCTTCTCGTTGCCAATTGGCCGAATTTATTGGCATTTTGCTCAAAGATGAATGTAGCAAGCACACCTGTTATGCTGTAGCCTTGTATGTAAATGTTATGCTTGCCCTGTCCCATCTTACATGTGCTCGTATGTTGAAGGCTTGGGAAGGGCCTCTTTCCCTTTCTCATCTTATTGAGCTCCCCATAGTATGATATGTTCCATGCTCGCAAATATATTTGTTTCCTCATTCGTCTCGGTATTTACAGGCTTTGCAGAACTCTCAGCCAATTTAGTTGAGGCAGCAGTAGCTCATTGTCAATTAATTGTCGTTTCCAAGTAAGTTCCATCCTCATTATAATTTCAGTTGATTTTTTTAAGTCTTGAGCAGCGTATGGGGTTAGTCTTTTGTTTACTCGTTCTCATTTTCATTTTCATTGAAATGGAGAGATAAGTTTTTGAACCACACATTCCTTCAACCTTTGCTGATTCCTCTCGGCAAGAGTGATTGATTGTTGGATGGAAGGAGGGGCACCGAGCCACCCATATGATCAAAATCCAAATATCAATACAATTCTTTTCTTTGTTTAAATTCAACAATAGAGGCTTTTATATGTTTCAGGTTCATTGAAAAATTGCAGCAAGACATACCTGGAAATGGGGTGAAAAAACAGCTAGAGATCCTCTGCAATGTTTATGCTCTGTCTCTTCTACACAAACATCGTGGTGATTTCCTCTCCACCGGCTCCATAACACCCAAGCAAGCTTCACTTGCAAACGAGCAGCTCAGAGCTCTTTACGCCCAGGTTTGTCCCAAATGTTTTTCTCGTCTCGCTTGAGCAGAAATGGTAGTTATAATTATATGATTTCTAATAGACGATCATGAATCTTTAGGTCCGTCCCAATGCGATTGCCCTTGTGGATGCCTTCAATTACACAGACCACTATCTCGGGTCGACTCTTGGTCGTTACGATGGAAACGTGTACCCGAAACTATACGAAGAGGCATGGAAGGACCCTCTGAATGACTCAGTTGTACCTGATGGCTACCATGAATATGTCCGTCCCATGCTGAAGCAACAACTCCGTAATGCAAGACTTTGAAGAACAGCTCATTCTAGATAAGCCAAAGCTGAAATCAAACGGTTTCTGGTGGAGCCTACTGGATGAATTTTAAGCGTTTATAGACTAAATTAACTTTTATAATAATTGGTTTTTGCGTGCAAGATACAATAAAATGTGTACTTTTAGATAAATTTCGTTCTAAGCGCTCTTCCCTTCAATTGGTAAGAGTGTGATACAGGCTATGGTTATGTTCATTATCAGTCTTGTAGTTGTTGCATTATTAGGATGCGAACCTCTCAAATTTATGTGTCTCTTTTTCCATAATTAGAATTTTATTTACATTTCATTTCTAAATTACCATTCTTTTGAACAAGAAAAATAGGATTATAAGGTAGGTGCCTAAACTTTTAAAAATTCACTCCCGAATTTTGAATTTTGAGGTTAAAATGTTTTATGCCGTTAATTGAAGTAAACTTACTGTTAAATTTGTTGACGTGGTACTTGAGGTACCCATTCTCCGTAATGTTATTACTACCGCTTCTGACAGGCTCTTATTGTGGATCAACGTATTAGAGCTACGTGGAAGAAAACAAATCAATTATAAATAATTATAATCCCTAAGAATATCCCAATAAAATGGGACAATTTCGTTACTGTAGCTTGGGGAGATGTTAGGCTCAAACAGTAGAAGTTTTGGACAAACTAAGGTATTTCTAATGTTAGGTGGATAAGGAAAATAGAGGCTAACTAACGATGATTTATTTGGAGAAAAAATAAATGTTGAATATTATAAAGCTTAATTTGGACCAATAGTGTATTGTTTTCATTATCATCGGCTGCCAAGAAAAACTTGTGGAAATATATAATAACACACAAAAACATGCTCATAAAATAAAAATCAAGAACCAATACTATGTATACATGTTTCCACAAAACAACCTCTAATTAGTACAATGTTGCATAATCAAATGGTCCAAATGGATCTACTACAATATCATATTCAAATTCAGAACACCTCACCCAATAAAAATCCAATATAATCACGCTTAATTTAGAGTTAGATCATGAAATGATCATCGAATTATGAACAATAATTAAATATAAATAAATTGACATAGTTTAGTGAATGTGGACAATTTTGGTGGTTGACACATTATAATATTTATATATATAATGCCTCAAGAGCCCTTGGAAGTTGGTTGTTCGAATTTTATTGGTCAAAGTGAGTGGTTCTCTTCGTGAGAGCATGTAGGGCAGTCCCTTTAATTTGGCCAAGGAATGTGTATCATATATGTACAACATGTATTACTATATTCATGCATATGGTATAATTAGCTAATATGTGTGTGTATTTATACATTTGATATTGTAGATATTTTGATACAACATTATTGGTCCCATCACAAACATATTGTATATATATGAACATGAGGAAATGTATTAATTGTTTAAGAAGATTCCTTTGGGGAAAAATACTAAGTATTAATTTGAACATTGTTATTTCCGAAATAATTAAATAGTCATTGATTGTGTCAATTTTTATTATATAATTTGTTTTCAGAATTTAGGTCACTACTAATCATCAAATAATCTAATTAATCTTACTCAAAAAAATGAAAATCCATTTTAATTTTTATTGCAAGGCAGGCAATGATATTATATATATAATAAAATAATTTAAGTCATGTTATTTTTTATGTTAAATCAAGCAAGTTATAATATAACACATTATTACTCATGTCCGTTATAACAAAATAAATTAAGAATTTAAATACGGATTAGTCTAATTCAAGTACCGTTTGACTTAAACTCCTCTCTCTCTCTCTCAACACAAATAAGCTTCCAGAAAGATAATGATTATGAGTGTGGAAGTCATAAGATGGTGATCATATTAGTTAGATATATAGATAAATAGATGTACCTTAATTATAGTATTTGGAGGTTGAGATTAGAAAAATGGTTAATGGGACAAAAGATGAGCCATCATCCACAGTGGGAGGGACCTCTTGCAATAGTGCTTCTTGATGATTCATATGAAGTCACTTCTAAACCTCCTAATCTACCTACTACTCTTCCACTCACTATTTCATACTATGATATGTGTTACATTCATAGTTTCCATATTTTAATATTAATTTCTCCTATTATATATTGGTTCAATTAAAAGTATTTAAGTAGCATATCTTGTATACGATGAAAGAGGAGAATTTTTTTTATTTCTTAGAATTAAGAAAGTTTTATGAAAGAAATAAAGTTTAATTCTATTGACATTACTTTATAATTTAGAAAAAGGATGTATTTCCTATTTACACGAAGAGAATGTGGTCATGGATCGAGTTGTTCCATTAGTATCTCTATAAGGGTCCTTTTTTGCCTCCTCTTTATTTTCCTAACTTTTAATTTAGGGATAATTACACACAATCACTACGAACTTTCCACTTAAAACACTTATACCTTCTGGAGTTTAGAGCTTGACACACAACCTCTATTAACTTGCCATTTCACTGTTCTGTTATAACACCGTTAGTTTGAAATGAAAAAAAACTAAAACACCCTCCTAACTCACCTAAAGTTATAGCCAAACAAGCCATTAGCTGGCTTTAAACTAAAAAGAAAGAAAAACTAACCCTAATATGCCCAACACCACTACCCTCTCCTCCCTCATACCAGACCTCTATCTCCTTCAAATTAGTGATAGGCAATGGCGACGAAGACGGTGGTCTCGGCTCGGTCTCTCTCTCTCTCTCTCTCTCTTCGCCGTGGTCTCGACCATGAAGCAACAACATCCACCAACTGCTTGCTCGATCGGTCACAACCACAACGACACGAGTGGCTGGAGATGGCCTCCGGCACACACATCAACGGCCACGAGCTCCATCTCTGGTGGTGTGTTCTGCTTTGGTGGCGCTCCTCGGGTTAGGTAGTCCATAACCACGGTGATTGCCCGTTCGTCTCCCTCCTCCATTCAAGACGGTGAGCACCTGCATCGCTCCTCCCATATTTGGCCTCGTCTTCTAAAGAACAGAAAGGTTTGGAGATAGAAGAAGAAGAATTAAGCAAGAATGATAAGAATTGAGGTGAGGGAAAAGAAGAACAGGAAGAGAATTCGAGAGAGAAAATGAGAAGGGACAAAGAGGATATTCTATTCAAATGATTGGATAATCATTACAACTGCTATCCCATCACCAATATACTCCACTACACTACTGTCCTCTTCTACAACTGGCATAAAGCTAAACATATAATATTAATGGGCCCAACACCCTATTGGATAAGACTCATTTAAAACAGTCCAACTTAACAAACAGAGCCCAATAAAAAGAAAATAACTTGTGATCTAAGTAAAATAGAATTTGAAAAATAGAGTGTATCAACTGCACTGCTCTTCAAGAGATCCTTGACCACAAGGATCAAAGTTTGAAAACTTTTCTTGCATCTCCTTCCAGCTCTCCCATGAAGCATCTTCAGCAAAACCATTTACCCATTGTACTAGAATTTGAACCTGTGCAGCACCCCTCTTTTTGACCAATCTCCTCTCCAAAACAACAATGAGAATCTTCCCAAATTTCCATTATCATCAATTGGTGGAGGAATAAAGTTGCCATCAATCTTCCCATGAAATTTTTTAAGCTGGGACACATGGGAAGTATGATGTATCCAGGAGGTAACACTAATTGATAAGCTGCCTTGCCCCTCTTTTTGTCAATTAGATAGGGTCCAAAATACTAGGGAGCCAACTTCATATTGATCCTCATTGCCACAATGGATTGTCTGTACGATTGCAGTTTCAGCCACACCCACTCTCCTTCTTCAAATTCTTTTTCACTCCTCCTTCTATATATCAGCTTGTTGTTTCATCCTGTTTTGAGCCTTTGACAGGTGAAACTTGAGCATCTTTAGAGTATGTTCTCTAGCAGTGAGGCTCATATCCACAACGTTCACTTTTGAATCTCCTCTCATGTAAGGTATGTGAGTGGGGAGTGGTTGGCCATAGACAACTTCATAAGGGTTGTACTGGCTGGCACTGTGGAAAGAAAAATTGTACCACCACTCAGGTAAAGGCAGCCATTTGTTCCATTCCCTTGGATGATCACTGGTCATACACCTGAGGTATGTTTCCAAGCATTTATTCACCACCTATGTTTGACCACAGTTTTTGATGGTAAGCAGAGGATAAATGACGATGAATGCCTGGAGCTCTGCACAGTTCTTCCCAAAAGCCACTTTTAAAGACCTTGTCCCTATATGAGATGATGCTCCTAGGCATGCAATGAAGCTTGAAAACCTGGTTGAGGTAAAGATGAGCAACAGTGATGGCAGTGTATGGGTGAGCGAGAGACATGAAGTGAGCCATTTTACTGAGTCTATCTACCACTATCATAATTACTTCCTTGCCTTCTGACTTAGGAAGACCTTCCACAAAGTCCATTCAAACATCAAGCCATACACTATCAGGAATAGGGAGAGGCTGCAAGAGTCCAAGATAAGCTTGAGTGTCATACTTGTTTCTTTGGAAAGTAATACAGTTTTTGACCCAATTCTTAACATCTGTTCTTATTCCCTTCCAATAAAGAATTTCTTGCATTCTCTTATAGGTAGCATGAAACCCAGAGTGGCCACCAGTAGGGCTGTTATGAAAAAAACTCCAAAATTTCCCTCTGTAATTTAGCATTCATTCCTACCATCAGTTTCCCTTTTCTCAGAAGCCTCTCTTTGTCCCAAGTATACTTAGAGCGTGTACTGCTCTTCCCCTGCAAAAAATCATCCATAGTGGCCTTAAACTTCTTGTCTTCCACACAAGTAACTATTATTTTCTTCATCACATCATATTGAACCATTGAGACATTTGGGGCAACACAAAAAGGTTCTTTTCTAGATAATGCATCAACCAATTTGTTGGTTACTCCCTTTTTGTAGCATACCTCAAAATCATAACCCATCATTCTGACTGCCCATTTTAACTGAGCAGGGGTTGCAGTCCTTTGATCCAACAGGAACTTTAAGCTTTGGTGGTCAGTTTTTATCTGAAAATGCCTTCCCAGTAGGTAGTTACTCAACTTTTTAACTGCCATTAAGATGGCAAGCATCTCCTTATCATATACAGATAATGCTAGTGCTTGGGGCCCAATGCCCTGCTGAAATAAGCCACTGGTCTCCCCTGCTGAGACAAAACTGCTCCCACTACTCTATCAACATCAATCTCAACCACAAACATCACAGAAAAATTGGGTAATGCTAATACAAGGGTTTTGGTCATAGCCAACTTAAGTTGGTTAAAAGAAAATTGTGCCTCTTCACCAAATTGGAACTGATTCTTCCTTAGGAGTTTGGTCAGTGGTTGGGCAATGATCCCATAAATCTTCACAAATCTCTTATAGTAACCTTTGAGACCTAGGAAGCCTCTTAATTCCTTCACTCTCTTAGGTATGGGCCAGTCCAGAACTCCCTCCACCTTCCTAATATCCATACTGAATCCCTGATGTGAAATCACATGACCAAGATACTCTATATTATGTGCCCCAAATTCATATTCATCAACAGAAATGTAGCTAGCAAATGAGTTAGATGCTCCTTGAGAGAGGAAGAGTAGACAAGGATGTCATCAAAAAACACTAATATAAAGTGTCTAAGATGAGGTCAAAATATATCATTCATCAAGCTCTGAAATGAAGAAGGGCCATTGGTTAGCCCAAAGGGCATAACCAAAAACTCACAGTGTCCTGAGTGGGATCTAAATGTTGTATTGTGAATGTTAGCCTTATGCATCCTGATTTGGTGGTAACCAGATCTCAGGTCCATTTAGTAAAGTATATGGCTCCCTGCAACTCATCTAACAACTCTTCTACAAGAGGATTAGGGAAAGTGTCTTTAACTGTCAATTTGTTTAATTGACAAAACCTACATGCCTCATTCTTCTTCTTAACTAAAACGAACTAGTGTTGTTTCTTAAAATCCCAACTTCCAGCATTTCATGTATAAGCTTTTCAATCTCAGTCTTTTGCATAGGTGGATACCTATAAGGTCTCACCTTGATGGTTTGGGTCTCATCCATTAGGGGAATTCTGTGGTCTTGCTCTCTACTGGGTGGTAATCCCTCAGACTCCCTGAAAAGATCCCCAAATTCTTCCAGTAACTCTTCCATGCCTGCTGGTAACTCAGTCTCTTTCTACTTCTGTTTTTCATCCACTCCTCTTATCATAAAAGCAAATTGGTGTCGGAATCTTCAAATGTTTGAATTTTCTGGCAAGAAAACTTAGATTCCGGTAGCATTTGTAGTTTTCGGTTTCCGAAAACTTCAAACACTGAAGAACAACAATTACAAGGGCAACATTTGTATTTTAAAAATAAATAGAGCAATGTGCAATGCATGTGATGAGAGAGAGTGTGTTCCAATTAGATTTAACTAACTGAACAATGAAATGACAAGTTAATATGGGTTGTGTGTCAAGCTCTAAATTTCAGGGGTATATGTTTTTTAAGTGACAAGTTCGCAGGGCCTGTGTGTAATTACTCCTTTATTTTATTTAATGGTAATGGTCAAACCCCATCTTTCTTAAAAAAACAATTTATAAGGTATTGTTTGACACTCATTTTTTTATAAGGGAAAGTTGGGGCGATGAGAGCAAGAGGGTGTTTGGATTAGCTCATGAGTTGGTCAAACAAGCTCATGAGCACATAATAGCACTTTTTAGTGTTTGGTTACGACTAAAATAGCTCATAAGCACCTGCTGATGAGCTAAAATAA